>JADNYJ010000286.1:0-42117 GCA_015501075.1 Gymnopilus junonius
GCCGTGAATGAAGTTGGACACGTCGTAGACAACGCCTTGGATGGTTACCCAATAATCACTGTTTCCCGTATGCTCCCCCACCTCATTGAGAGACCATGCTTTACCGAAGTTGGGACAGAGCAACCTTCCGAACTCGATAATATAGAAAATGACGACGGCGTTAAAAAGGAAGATGAGCCAGAAGATTGTGACCTTTTCCCTCCATGCTAGCTGTACATCGGGACGCTTCATCCGCCCAATGCTTTTCAAGGCAAAGCCGGGAATCCAGAACGTTGTCAACCAGACCATGCGCAACCACCAGCGGCGCGCCTTGCTTGTCGGCACCTCCTCCACGGGCGGAGCACTGTTCACGACTATGCCAGCCTCCTCCTTCCTCGACCACCACCGTAAGGTAGTTCAGGCGTGCCAAGTTCGCCCTCCTTCTTGTCGTACTCCGATCCCCACTGACCATAGGGTGTATTAGGAGTTGCAAGCCCACCAGACCCATATTGAGCATTTGGTCCTGGTACTTGCTGCCGTCAGGGCCTGTCCTAGTCACCAGCAAGTTATCGGCGCTGTCACCAAAGTAACCCATCGAAGGCGGGGCCAATCCGCCTTCACCATGAGTGTATTCGGTGTTATCATCAGCACCGAAGTCCTCCTCCGTCGGCTCATCCCCGCTGGTCCTATTCCTCTCTTCTTGGGTCCTGAGAATATCCTCAACGATCTTCCAGGCGCCATACGCAAGCCAAATACGATTATTGCCACAAACGTAATCAGCCCCTTCCTTCCATCCATTCGCCCTCGCACACTGAATGATCCTCTCCCTAGTCTCACCTCTCATTGTGGGTACATAGCGGTCGCAGAACTCGTCTAGCTCATAGCTAACGATATAATCCACACTCTTCCTCGCAACGAGGTCAGGAAGAAGCAGAGAACGTATTTGAGCTTTGACACGTCGCTTGTCAAATGAGTTGGCAGAGGAAGAATCGTTGGGACGGATGCAAGAGATAGACCAGAGGTGGGTACGGTCAAGTGCGGAGAAAATCTCGGAAAGGACAAAGTTGAGTTGGGTAGTGACGGGGTATGTTTTGCTGGGATCGAGACGTGGGTGGTCATCTTCAGGAGAGGTAGATGACGAAAGAATAGGTGAAGGTTGACGAAGAGGACGAGAAGAGACTTGAGCTTGGACAATGATGCTTTGGTCCTTGTTGTGCCTCTCTGCCGCCAGACTGGGCCCAGAAAGCAGCTTAGAAACAAAAGTATCGGAAGAGGCGCGGAGCAGCGAAACAAATGCCGAATCGACGAGATCCGCATCATTCTCCACAAGATTGGTAGCATCATATGAAGCAGACCCCGCATAATGATTAATACCAAATTGCCTCCTATCAGCCGCACTTCCCGAGGTAGGACTCGCCACAAAGGAAGAATGAACACTGTACTTGGAGTTTAATTCCTGAAGAAGGTCGTCATCCCGTTGATCCCCGCCCTTGCCCGATTTGAAGGATGAGCATGCTTTGTTGACTATGCCCAGAAGACCCCCTGGCTTCCTCTGCGACTTCTCGCTTAGCTGTGAGCCCCGCAGGAGTTCGATGCAGGCTCCGTTATCCATAATAGACACTGAGGGAAGAGAGATGCCATCAGAGGTCATTAGCGCGTTATACCCCACTCCGTCCTCAAAGGCATTGCGAAGAACGTAAGAATGAAGCATCTCATCGGCAAAGTTGATGCAGAACTCGTCGAATCCATTCTGACCGTAGGCCGAGATGAGGGGTTGCGTGCCCGAAAGTGACATGGAAGTGGTTCCAGCCGGACCACGGGTTTGGAACCCCGGCTGGTCGAGCATCACAATTTGCGTGGGTGAAGGCTGATCTGCTGAGCTTGGCGCCAGTCGGTGGTTGCATGTCTCGACGATGAAAGCAAACAAGATGGCATAGAGGTCTTTGACGCATTGGTCCCGCTGCTTTGCGCTCTGCTCGGCATTCAAGAGCACCGTGAACAGCTCCTTCCGCACATAACTCGTCTTGTTTGTTAAAATTTGCGACAGGTCGTCCGACGAAACACCTAAAAGCCTAGCGGCCTGGTCCAGCACGTGTGGATTGCTAATGCTAGCTGATACATCATGAGCATCGCCCTCTGCAAACTGCAAATTCCCAAGCAGGAGGATGGCGACGATGAGGCTAAATATAGACGTCATGTGCTTCATCTTGAAGCCCAGAGTCCGCATGGCCAACCGCAGCTCGCCCATGGCGATCGAATCGTCACTGAAAGGGCCTGCAGGGAGGCGGTAGCACCCTGACGAGGCGAGCAGAGCATAGTCTGAGGGATCTTCTAGGCTGAAAGTGTCCCTTTCCGCGGGTGTGGCCCCAGCAATGAATTGGTAAAAAATGTGATACGTTCGTTCTTCGTGGGCGAGTTTCGTCAGTCGAGATTTGTCCAGGCCAAATGTGAGCACTTTGGCAGCATTGATGCGGCCTCGGTCGCTGAAGTGTAATTCGAGATACCGGCCGTGACGAGAGGCGTTGGAGCTCATAAGAGTTTTGGCGTTGCCAAAAGAGTCGAGCACGGTGTGCATGGCCTTAATTTGCTCTGAAAGCTTGTTCTCCTTCTTCGAATGAGTGGACAGCCTGAGCACCTGGTTCAAGAACAGGCGCAGACTAGACGATTTCCCTGATCCAGTGATACCTCTATACAATCACTGTCAGCAGAGGTTTAGCGGTGCTCAACGACGAAGATGGCTGACCTTGATATGACACTCTGCGACTGGTTCGTCCTCCTCATTAATAGATACACCCTGGCAGCCAAATCGTACAGATGTGGTTGCAATGGCCTTTGTGAGTCACCCATGCCAGGAAGACTGGTGTCTTTGTAACACTGCTCTTCGTACTCCTTCGCACTGACATCGTTAATGCTGGCAAGGGTCTTGTAGGGGTTCACAACGATGAAATTGGTCGTTCCAATGCGTGTGTAGGGTAAATCTGCTCGAAACCGGGTTTGGAGAACGGCGAGAATGGCGTCGTCAGACGGGTAGATGGTCGCTGCTCCTGACGAGGAGACGAGGTCGACGAGGTCGCCAGACGCGACAGCATGTTGATTTGAAGACATTAGGGTAAAAAAAGAGAGAAAAACCCTCCGCCGCTGTTGACGACGATGGGGAAAGAGGAAAGGAACACTGAGGAAAGGCGGACTGGCCTCACTAATATTACTTTCACTAATAAATATTTATTTACATAATCATGCAAAAACTATTTATGAATTCATTGTCCTTTTTCTCATCTTTTTCTCATAAGTACTAGGGTTGCCGAAGTTCAGTTCAGAACTGACAGTTCGAACCTGAACTGGCTGAACTGAACTGCAGTTCAAATGCAGTTCTGGTTCTCAGTTCAACCTATGGCCAGTCAGTTCGAACTGAACTGAACTGTTTGTTGGGTGTGGTTAAAATTATCAAATTTTGACCTTCAAAAGTGATTATTTTGGCATCAAAAAATTACCATTAGATTCCCATAATGTATAGAGAACTCCTTTGCACTAATCCCAAGCACTAGATGACATAAAATAATTTCTTAAAATGATTTTATTTATTGTGTAAGGACATGAGCTACATGACACTACCCAATGCTTGAAAAATCAGTAAATAATATACTGTTTTGTATATATAGCAATGTCTAATGATAGAAGATAGATATATCTGTAGTCTGTCTACTATTTCAAAGCCTCAGATGAAAGGAAATTTTATGTTTTGGCCATTGCCAGTTCAGAACAGTTCGAACTGGTTTGAACTGAGAACTGAACTGAACTGGGAAGTTCAGTTCTCAGTTCAGAAAATGGGCCAAAGAACTGAACTGAACTGAACTTTGGCAACCCTAATAAGTACTCGTCCTGGAATCTGCTTTCAGCAAAAGATACACGACTTTCTCCCTTTATCAAGAGTTTTTCCTTCGCATTTTATCAGCTTTATATTGTTATTCTCCTACAAACTTGAAAAATCAGCTCAGGGCCGGCATTCAAAATTATGGAGAAGGCATGCCAAAAACAACATGAAAAGTCTGGAATCTGTGTTTACACTTCAAGTTGAAGGACCTCAGTCATTTCATGCATTGTGTCGGATTATCGATATTGTTGCTTGTCAAGACTTTATTTAAACCTCAGGGGAAGGATCTGAAATGAATCATGACTGGTTTATTGCCTAATCTAAATGACATCAAGAGCATGGTTGACTTCATGTTTAGGTGAATACCTGGCAGCATAATAAGTATCTGATCTGTAACGTGGATGTAACCCCAAATAAGCACCTCGATGCAAGTTATATTTATATGAAGTGCAGTTCATGAAGTTGATAGAACACTCCCATCCTTTTTATCCAGGCATCGCCACGGATGTCTATTTTATCTCCTTCTCACTCAGCATTGAAATCCCATCCATTTAACTCATGGCAGAGGTTACACAGAGCTCTGAATTTTTCTGGGACAGTGTTTTCTTCAAGGTTTGTCCTTATCTCCTGTCTGGGCACTTATCACATCGATAACTCATTGACTAATTGCGCCATCACTCCATGGCTAGGTTGAGGGAAAGCTCTTCTGCGTTCCCCGATTTCAATTCGAATGTTCCTCTGAAATATTTGCTGACATGTTTTGCCTCCCTTCTGAGAACCCCAAAGGGCAAAATAAAGAACACCCTATCATACTTGAAAAATATAAGGCTGATGAATTCATCTGTTTGTTGAAAGTCCTATATAGGGAATGGCACGGGTTACCCGCGGGTATTTGACGGGTTTTTAGTATTAGCCTCATAGAGAAAATTTTTCTGAAAATTTTACAATTTTTTTCATGTAAATCCGTTAAGAAATGGCTGAGTTATGCCCTCTGCAAGTTTGGACCTTATAACTTTGATGGTGTTGCCGCAATGGGCCCAACATTGATCACGGGTATGCCAAATTGGGAAAGTGTCCGAATTTGGTCAACACAGCTTGGAAATCATCTTGCTGTGGCATCAGTTCATCACACAATGGGCTCAAACTTCACAGAAGTGTAGCTCAGCCATTTCTCAACCGTTTTCCATGAAAAAAATTGCGTTAGAAAGATAGAATTTTTCTCTACATAGCTAACACTAAAAACCCATCAAATACCCGCGGGTAACCCGTGCCATTCCCTAGTCCTATATCCTATGCAAGTCCCTGCATGATTCTAAGTATGTCTTAAATCTACACTAACCTCCTTTTCTCCTATGCTGGGGCTTAGATCTGAATCTCTCTTACCCAGAACAAGCATCGAGTTGCATTTAGGGAAGGAAGAGTGAGTTAGCATATTGAAGTTATCAACGATTTGGAATATGATCAAGGTGCGAAGAAAGAAAAGGATATATCTTTTGTGTAGGCTGCCTCTCTGACTCACTATTTTCTAGATTCAGAACTATACCATTCACAGGCTATCGATTGATGAGGTTTTGACAGCAATCGAAAAAGTTTGACTTGGGCAAGCTTATTGAATTGCCAGATGGCTGGAAGAAGGAATCCTTACTTTGGTGAGGGATCTTCAAGAGTCGACCCACAAAGAGCTGGCCAGCCTTGGATACAAGATTGCCTATGAGATACTCTGGGTCCAGAATAAATGTTTCCAGGAACTGAAAAATATCCTCCATTTCAGGGCACATTTTCTACAATGTGCAAATTGCACATCCAAGTCCAGTCTTCTCAGTGACAAACACATCTGTTCCTCCTGTAGGCAGACCCTGGCTACAGATGAAGAACAGAACTTACTTCCTGAGACACTGGTCTGGTATCTGTTGTGGAATCAGATCGCCGAGTCTCTCTTGAGTCCATTTTATGCAGTAGATGCTCTTCTTGTGCATTCAGTAATTTTAAATGCAGTGCTTGTGGAGTCGACAAAATTGCTACTCCAAAGTCCGAATCACACCGAAAGAGTTGGCAATGAACCTGATCAAGGAAATATTTGGAGAGGAGTTGGAAGCATACCAAGGTGATACTTCTACAGAGTCACTATGATTTTTCAATTCTTGAACCCACTCCGCCTTTTGCCTTACATCACTTTTCCCCTTGCTTATTAATATCACAAGTCATCACCATTGACGAAAAGATAGTTTTTTACTGCTGCCTTGCAGTGTGCATGTAACTGGCAGAGAAAATATGTATTTACATTCTAGTTAGAAGACATTGGGATACAAATCCTCTGAAAGGTCAGAAACCCTGCTAGCTCTTTCTCCTCTACAAAAGCAAGAAAAAGTTCGATCAACAATAGTCCAATCCCATAACAAACTGCAAAAAATATGAACCAGCCTTAACTATTGATTCTTCCTGGTCCCGAATTGGCACCAAGAGCCTGCAATGGTCAGAGTTGTGTCCGGTTTTTGAACTCATGGTTCAGGCTGGAAGTTGGATCTGAAATGATGGCCTTTGAGGTCTATAATGAATGTTTTCAGAAAAGGAAAGAAAAAGTGAAAAAAGACAGACCTCTGCATCCACCCGCCAGCTGCAAAATGTTCACATCCTTGTCAGCAAGATAGAGGCAGTCAAACTGACATGAATCATACAGGGTGGTTTTCCTACAACCCTTCCCTGTCCTGACCTTGAAGATATGATGCCTTTCTCATGGTTTTTCTGCACCTTGAAGAGCCTTGAAGCTCATCACTGATCTTGCACCCTTCAAGGAGCGTTCCCCCAGGGGGCTCCCACTGGAAGAATCCGAGACTCCCACTAAGGTAGGGGCCATTCCGATCTGGCTAGCTTACATACACATAATTGATGGATTACATAAATGGCAAAATGTTGCATCCCAAAAATTTTGAAAGTTATAGGCGCAGAAAATGTGTATTAATGGTCAAAATATTATGGAGTGGTGTCAGGGGTTCCATATTTCTTTTGGTGCTCTTTTTTAAGCTTTGCAGCCATGTCTGGAGGAAGGGTATGATGGCCATGATATTTCAGCTCCTCCTCAGCAATCTCCTCCTTATCACTTTCTGAGCTGTAGTCATCATCACTGCCTGTGTCTGGGCTCCCTCCCCATTCATCCACCATGAAGAATCCATGCTCGAGTAAGTCTTCTCCTTGAAATTCTGTGTCTTCCTCATCTGAAACATCTTCCACTGTCACTTTCCTGGAGGTTTCTGCCTTCCTGAGGTTGTTGATATGTACTGTTTCTGCTTTGGTTCATCTTCACATAGTTTAGAATAATCAGGAGAGCTATATGTGCTGTATTTCTCTTTTTTTTGTGCAGGGGAGGCTGGCATGCCATATAGTCATGTGACCATGTTATATAAGTGGCAAAATATATGCGACCGAATTTCCAAAATTTTTGAACCACTTGCCATTCAACTTTCTGCATCATTTTGGGGTGTTTTCATAATAAAATTTCTTGGACAAAAATCTCGCCCAATACATATTAAATTTTTAAAACAAAAGCACAGATCTGTAATGGAGGATGTACAGTAATACTCTCTGAAGACCAAATAACAGTTGCTGAAAGGTTGAGGAAGGAATTGAGCTTGTCGTCGACACTGATTTTGATTACATAAAGGTGCCAGATCAGGATGGCCCCTACCTTACCCTCAGTTTCCTCGCAATCAAAGCTCATGGGGTCTGTACCTCGATGTGGGGTCCCTTCCCATATTAGGCAGGATCCTGCTGCTTAGATAGCTTCGAGATAGCTTCATCTTGTCCCTCATATCATCTATCATGCCTCTTTTCATATGAGCTCTGTAGTGCAAGAATCATCACTGGGCTTTGAAAAGTGAGTATATGGCTCCATTGTGAAGTTCTCTGTATCTTAGGGCTGGATGGCTTTCTAGAGGAGCTACTGGATACATGGGACAGAACAGATGCAGCTCACTTTCAGTGTTGCGATGGGTCCCAAGCATCATCCATTGACATACCAAATCTGCCAATGTATCACTATCTGGTAAGCCATTTTTCCTCCTGTATTCTGTTGTGTTTGCAAGTTCCATGCCCATTCACTCTTCTTCACTTCTGCTAATGTGCATGCTCAATCTGAACTCTGGGGGAAATAGCAGGAGTTTGGGTTAGAATCTATCAATTAATGATCTTGTCAATATTCTATTAGAGGTGATCAAAAGCTTATCATGACATATGCAGGGTGACACCAAATGTTTGAGGAGCAGCTTCTGTAGCTTCTGTTTGAGTCTGATCCTCTAGTTGTGCCTTTGCAAGTCATTTGGCTTGCTTCTACAATCACCCCATCTGCAATGAGTCCTGATCTTTCTGGGAGCCTTGGAAGCTGACAAAATGATAAACCTATCTAAGGACACTAGGGTTGGGTAAAAAACCTCCCAAGGGGTGACTTACCAGTAAGTTACCCCCAGCCAGTCAAGGGGGTCAGTAATTTACCTGTAATTTACCTGTAATTTACCTGTAATTTACCTGTAATTTACCTGTAATTTACATCTCACGTGATCATTTTTGGCCTAATCTCAAAATTCCCAATTTTTTCTTTGCCTGTGGTGCTCTGAGCAGTCTGTGAGACTGGGACCAAGATGTAATTTGAAAACACAATTAGGTAAATAAGTAATCAATTAAAATTCCATCGAGAAGTCATTGTCATCTCCAGGACCTGCGAGATCATTACTCAGGTCTATGAGAGCAACCTTCTCTCAACCACCATTCTCGACTTCTTCATCCTTCTCCTCAGCAAGAAAAGTGGCCAAATATCTTGATTGGAGGTTATCCAATGATTCTTTCTCATCTCAGGACTTGAGCTCCTCAGCCTACAGCAGTCAGATATCTGACCTGGCGGGGTGCACCTTCTGGAGAAGCATGTGACCTATGTAAATTACCACTCAAAACCTCTACCCCTCTGGCAAGGTAAATTACCAGTTATTTACCAGTTATTTACCTGCTGGTAAAAAATCAAGACATTTTTTACCCAACCCTAAAGGACACATGCACCCCACCCCCTGCAAAATGCAGATCATGTGATGCTCTCAGGGCCCAGAGCCCAAGTGGTATGTTAAGCTTGGAGACTGTACAAGTAGAAACACTGTATAAGCCTCCTTAGACCACAATAACATCAAGAAAAACAAGTAATTAATCAAGGAATAAAGTGGTCTCATTGCTATCCTTCCAAGTCTGAGGGCTTTTGCATCACCTTTTATGTTCTCCAATATTGCCACCAACTAGTGCTGGGTGTTTTTCCTTTTGGCCGATGTTACAAACGTGTTTTTCCTCCTGGGCTTCTGGCCATGTGTTTTACCTGCGTTTTTAACAGTGTTTTTATTACGTCATCAAAAAAATGAAAATTTCTTTTTCTGACCGTTTAAAACAGGTTTTTAACATGTTATTTGTGTGAAATACTGTGTAAAACTAAAGGAAGCTCTCGATATCCCATTGTCCAGGTTCTCCGACTACTTTGGGAGTAGTTGTCGTCGTTTTCGGTGCACTTGCTGCTCCAGGACCTTGGGTATCAACGTTAGTAATCAATGCGATTAACCTGGGGTCGTTTAGCTTGACAAAATCTCCAATGTCGAACCGTTCAGATGATCGAATAGTCACTTCCTGAAGAGCCAGATCGATGCGTTCAGTCTCCGCGAGGTCATATGGATCTGGATGGTTGAACAGCTGCTCTTCTAATGCAGCTACATCAACGTCCCGTGGCTCGACATTGTCTGCATTGACCAAATCCATCAAAGATGGGGCGGATCGGACGGCAGGATTTTTAGTCGAGCTAGACACTGCTGAAAGGTGGACACGAGCAGTGTGATTAAAATTACCATCACTCAGCCCATTGACATAAAAGTCGTAGAGCTTGGCTGAGTCGACGAGATGCTCCGGTAGGATTGAACTGCGATGAGCTGCATTGAACCATCCTAAACGGGATGCCGTCCTCTCATCACAAATTTCGGAGGGAGAAATTGAGAAGACCTTAATGGCAACTCTCTGCCCTGGGTATTAACAAACAAAATTTTGGGAAATCATAGAGGATGACATACTGAAATTAAAGACGCATTTGAATCATTTGCCAGTCCCTTCCACCACTCAAGAGGTGTTGTTTCGCGTGTCCAAATCTGACTTTGAAAGGGCTTCTCGTTGTAAGCATAGCGCACGAACTCTTCAATGAGGCTTTTAACCACTTCTGATCCACTATCAAGAAGTCGTTTCTGCTCCCCTTGGAAGAGTTTCAAGACAGAACTTAACAGCTGACGAAAGAGCGGAGGGTACTGCGAAGAATGAAGTTTCTCTCCATCTGCGAGGAATGGCATCATCAATTGCAGTCCTCCATTAAGACGAAACACTAGAACATAGAATAGATAAATGGCATCAATTTCAAAGATAGAAAGCTTACTCGGATGAAGGTAGTATCCAAGGAGAAAAATATCATGAGATGACTCGGTCATCATCTGATTGAAGCAGTGATTATAGATCTGGATAACCTCACCACGAAGATCTGATACTCCAGCATCGGATGATGATAAGACTTCTTCGAGATGATAGGCTATGCAAACCCATACATAAAAGACATCACCGCACGTGGTATTCTGACCTTCCAAAGTAAGAATGCCGTTCGCTCCAGAAGACAGAAGCTGAATAAATCCAGACATTCTCACATGAACTTGTAATGTAGAGCGCCATCATGAATGTAAGGAAGAAGCCACTTTGTCTGGTATAGAGTTTGATATCAGAATCCATAAATGAGCTTGAGCTTAAAAAATAACTACCGGCTGTTTCAAACTTTAAGGTCCCCGCCCGAACACACTTCTTGATCGGGTCCATGCACGTATGCACTGATACCACCTGTTTATAGCTTGACGAAAACCATGTCTCTGAATGAGATTTAATTCCCTCGCCCACACCGTCGACTTTTCTCTGGACTTCAAGGTGATAGGTACCGTAATTGGACTTGCCAAAATAATTGGCGATGCCTGAAACAGTGACGAGCATCTGTGGAATAAGGAGCAACAAATATTAGGCTTCTTAACACGTCAAAGCAAAGGTAGAAACCTACGTCTTTGAACAGTTTTCCAATGTCTTTCATATACAGGCTCAGATTATGGCATGGATCATAGATGTTAACAATCCAGCAGTATAATGCGCCAGTTTCTTCTTTGCTGAATGCACATTAGGCCCTCCGTCACCAACAATAGCACTGTACGAGTCAGATCATATGTTGTCAATAGCTAAGAAGAGTCATAAGTGAATGAAATGTGATGTGAAAAGTGGCGTACCCGAATAATGACATCCTTGAGGACGTCTCCAGTCACTGACTCACCACGGAAAATGTGGCCGTCTGTAAAAAAAGATCGTCGAGTTGGTGTTGTCATATGGAAAGTGTAAATTTCATCATTCGCCCGACTACTCCAACCGTCAAGAGAGAAGGTCAAATGATCCTGGCCCTTCAGAAAGTCCTTAAACATTGCGTCCCAAGCAGCAACCTCCTGAGGAATGTGTTTTGCAAAAAATGCTGAACGGTCGGGTACAGTGAAATTGGGAGAAAGTGTCGAAATGAACTCCTCAAAGAACGGATTGTCCATCACGTTCCACGGAATGGCGCAGCATATGAACATGCGGAGCATCGACCACTCGATCTTCATTTTCTGCTTTTCATTCAGCTTAGCCGGATTCATGTAGCTGTGAAGTGTGTTAACGACGTTAGCACCCAGTCGTGATTCGGATGCTTCGACCTCCTCATCGTTCGAAACCTTGTCGACCTTCTGTGAAAGGGAGCGCCCGGCCAATTCATGTTTAAGTCATCGATATAAGGTGGGGAATGATTTTGCAAGCTCCTGATAACCATGATCATTTTATTACATTGAGTAACATATACCGTACGTACATTGCAATGGTTAGCATGTCCTCGTATATGAGCCGTGTCCCGTCCCACAGTACGATTATCACAGCCAATGCAGTACACTACGCTCTTGGCTTGAGGGGTTCTTCAGGTTTTCTTTCGTCAAATTCCAGGACCAGCTCGTCTATGAGCGTATCATGCATCCTGCCACCTTTGGTACGGTCGCGCTCAGCTCTCGTGGACTTGGAAGTTCGTGCAGGTCCGACGCCCTTGGCCCCATCATAGGAAGACTTGCGCTCTGCGCGCATCTTATCATGAATCTCCTTCTCGTTCAATGTCACAGGGGCTTGGGAGGCAGGAGTGACAGCCGTGGAAGAGCACGTGTGAGACGCGTCCAGGCCTACAGCCTTGGGTTCCGGAGGAGGCTACAGTGGACGTGAATGGTTATATGAATATGGCATAGACATCAGAACTCACGGTCGGCCAGGGAATATCTTCATTCTCTTTGAAAATCCAAACCCAAGTCTCATTGAGCCCTTCCGTGTACTGGGACCATGCTTGCCATTCCGGGCTTGACCTATCGGAAATCTTGGTGGCAATGGCATCGAGAAGGTGAGCGAGAGTGACGTCGTCTCCAGAGGTAATAAACTGCTGTCCCAGAGCCAGCAGTTCAGCTCGATCGGACGGGGAGAGCATTCGAGGAGGTTTTACAAGCCAAATCTCGGCCCTCAAATTTTCAAAATCTCAAAGATCGCTGGATCAATCACTGATCTCATGGTAGAATTTCCTTATTGGCTCACACCTTTGCTCATAAGAAAGAACGTCCGTGTACGAGCTAGTACGAGGCTAAAGTCGAGGGTGGTAGGTCAATTTAAAAAAATTTATCATATATAGTTTATCACAGAAAAACACAAAGGATTTTCGGCCCTCTGAGGTTTAAAACATTTAATACAATGTTAAATACATGTGATAAACTAGGACGTTTAAAACATCCAGCCAAAACACCCAGCACTACCACCAACTCTCTCAACTGCTTTGAAAATGCCATTGAGAACTGAGCCCATTTTTGGATGGACCCCTCCAGCACTGGATGATGCCTCAAGCATATCATCAAAGCATCACTTTAAATACTCTCATCTTCCTGTGGAAAAGTAAATCTTAACAATTGCTTGTTAGATCTCTCGGAATGAGAAAACTATATTTAGGACATACCCCAGTTGCTTTGTCATCATTTGATATGTCATCCTTGTTTTTGGGCTCTGTTTCATTTGACCCACTCTGTCCCCAACACCCTGTGGCACCATCCATGCTTTCTGACTGACTTTCATCACCTTCACAAGACCCTGAATTTTCTGCACTCAATATCTGTCTTCCCAACTTGATTACTTCTGACTCTGCTGTTTGCTCCTCCTGTGTGTCTTCAATGTGAATACCTTTGATACTGTAGAATGGCACATAGTGGGCTTGATGAAGATTGAGAAAAAATTGTAGGTCAGTGAGCAGCTTATTTTGCAACTTTGTGTTCATCAACCTGACTAGATGTTTGCAGAGCAGGAATCTACTGATCAGGTATGACTGGCAGCTACAAGTCCAGTCTTGTATGTTGGTATGATATTCTCTGGGTTTGTGTTTTTCTTCCTCTTCTATTTGCTGTAAATGTTCTTTGAGCTTTTTACCTTTAATTTTCCCTTTCTGTATTGTGAGTTCCTTTCTGACCAAGCACTCCTCATCTGATAGGCTTAATTCCATCCATTGCTGTTGGAATTCAGTCTGCCAAGGTGCAAGAGCCTTCATGTGGCCAATGTGCCTCTTATCCAATATTGAGGCCAAGGTCAGTTTCATGCGAGGGAGGATGCTGGTTATAACCAGGTGAGTGACCAAGTCAAGATGGGGCTGATTGAACTTGGCTAAATCTCATCATTTCAAATGCTTCCAAAGGTTTTCCACTACCATCGTCATCTTCAACCTAGAAATTGCATCACAGGCTGAGCGTGCCCACAATGACCATTGTTTTGGTGTGTACCACTGGTTCCACATATATGCCCAGACCTGACTTAGATCATTTTCAAAGCAGTAATGATACATGTCATTCACTGCACCTCTGTGAATTTCATCTGCAGTAAAAAATGAGCCTTCAGCATCATTGAGTGGTATGCTGGGATGCTGATGGAAATGAATGTGAAATTTCTCAACAATTATTGCATGCTGTTCTTTTGGGCAAAATTCCAGGTGATCATTTGTTGGGACCTTAGGCAGAGCACGTCATATTGGCATCTTCTTTTTCCCAGCTTTTAGTATGAACACAGGAGGGCAGCATGTTCATTGATGTGTCTAATAAAATGTGGTAAGCACTTCTTTAAATATTCTGTTGAAAAGCTGCTTGCTGACCTCTGCATTACACTTTGATGATTCTTCTTCAGCATCTAGAGTCCTTGGCTTCAGACCCTCAGCATCGTCTTTGTGGATGCTGTCTTCTATCCAGCCTGCACTTATGCCTGGAACCCAAGTAGGGTCTATGAGGTCAAATATCTGATGTGCTTGGATAGTGCTATAAGCAGCTGGAGGTTTGTTTTGGGCTAAATGTTCTTCAATGTAAGTGACCACATGCCAATAACACAGCTGATGATGAGCTTTAGGAATTTCCTTTCGAAATCCATTAATTTCCATAGTGTCCTTGTCAGAGAGTGTAAATTGAATGTTAGGGCACCTCTCCACTACAAATTTAATGATGGAGCAGAGGAGGTGATCTTTGGCACCATGTGCTGCATTCTCATTGGTCGAAGCTGTAAAGCAAAAGGTGAGAGGAATGGCTTGGCCATTGAGTTCACCTACAATTATGTAAAGTTCATAGCCCAATGCATTTGTTTTCCCTATGGAAAGGTCAGTCACTATCACTCAAATATTCATCAGAGAAAACCACGTACATGTAGAATCCATTGCAACCTCAACAATTTCTTTTCTGACCTCATTGAGCACCCCCTTGAAGGTGAAGGCCAGGGCATCAATTCCTTCTTCAACTTGGATAGGTATGATATCTATTTTGCAATCTGCTTTCATCTTTAGCAACTTTTCTGCAGATTTGACTTGGTCATCATTCAGTTGCCATCACTCTTCATTAATCTCTGCCCACTGAAGGTATACTTGCTTTTGTGTTAATTGACCTTCAAGTTTTCTCCCCAGTATTGTTTCCCATATCTATGTAATAGAATGAGTTATTAAGTTCTTGACAAAGGAAAGGGCAGAGCAAGCAGAGGAGATCCACGTTGGAGCTATGTCAGAGTACATTGGTGTCAGAGTTGGTCTTAGTGTAACATATGTAGATGTAGGGTTGAGACTTCAGCTTCAATGTATGTGTTGCACTCCATTGTCTGGACATTGTCTCGAATTTCGGAGTTGGGTCAGACAAAAAAGCAGAGTAGAGAAGCATGGATTGATTAATGAACAATATATGAACTGAGGTGCCTAATAATAGTTCTAAGGTTTTTATACTACGGAGGAAACTAAGTGGAGACCATACATGTACTAGTGAGCAGGCAGATGTGTAAGTTATTCTGTGCTACTCGGAGTCATCTAGCTATGTGTAGCTTAAGTGTCTACATGTTCCGGGACTTGTAGTACTGTTGCATTTCATTCAATTCACTGGTCACAGGTCACAGGCCCTCCAAAATTGGCGAAATGTCACAGTTGTCCATGGTCACAAGGCTGAGTGGTGAAACCATTTGATGGCCATAAATTTGGTCATTTTTGCACTTAAAATCGCAAAAATCACCCCAGAACTGGTGAACTGCCACTCTGGCATTCTTAAATTACTAGAAATAAAAGTTGTGAGACTGTAATTAGTTAAACTAAGTATTTTATGGCTTAGAGGTCAATGTCCGAGTCTTCATAACTGGGTTTGATATCATGCTACCAAAATCAGACAGATGATTGCTACGTAAGTAGTCAAAAAAGAACACATCAGGTGAGAATCGAACCCACTGCCTAGAGCAGTCATTGAACTACTTTGATGCATACTACCAGTCCACCATGACAACTCTGTAAGACTGGTGAAATTTTAGGTAGGTCACAGGTCCCAAGCCCACCTGGTGAACCTGGCATTTCACCAGGCAGGTCACAGGTCACAGGGAGTGGTGAATTGAATGAAATGCAACAGTATTTCGAGGAGACTATGAAGTCGGAGTTCATATAGTCAGAGATCGGAGTTGGTCAGAGGCGCATATATAACAATGAGTCACAATATTCTGAAATCAGAAAATGCAAAATACTTACTTTTGCAGCTGGCATATTTGCTTGCTCCTTTATGATAGCATCAACTTCATCTGTCATTGATATGTCGACATAGGGGAAGTGCAAACAATGGTGAGTGATCCTTATTCTGGCAAAAGTTATATCCTCAGCCATTGTAATATGAAGGTACCCATTGCAGTCAAAGTGGTCCATTGTCATTCTTGCCCTGCATTTTCTTATGTCCAGGTTAAGTTTTGGTTTTGCTTCTTCTCTCTTAACTTGGGCACAGTAAAATGTGAATGTTCTAATGAGATCTGATGTCTGGCTCTTTTCACACTTCTTATAGCTGTGCACACAAATGTAAGTATGGTAAATTCTTCGTGGCTTAAATTTACTTACACAAAATGATATCCTGTTGCTTCCCAGATGTTTTCCACAATCACTTTAGCAATTTCACTACTGTCCATGCCTGAGGTGCATCCCAGAAAGTTGTCCAGTGTTACTTCTGCATCGAGTTTGAAAGTGACACTCTTGTGCTCTGCTATGAGTTCGAGGAAGTCTGACCACTTTAGAGGCATCTGAAGCTCTATGTCTCTTGGTCTCGGTCCTTTTCTTTGAGATACTGTGCTGTCAGCTGGACTTGGGGATGTCTCATCCTGCTCATTACATTTCTTTTGCTGATTGTTTGCTAGTTTAACCCTGCAGTCATTACAGGTCTTCAGATATTTCAAATTTTGGCCTCAGGGGAAGGCCTCCTGTAACTGTATAATGGGGCAGCATGTACACTGGACAAGATTTTCTGTTTCTTTCAGAGAGATGAATCAAATTGCAAGTAAAATAGCCAATGAAATCATACCAGGGCCAGCAGCATCCATGCTTTTCATGCAAAAAGCATGCGCTGAGCCCCAGAATCTCTTTTTTTTACTCTGCCTACACCCGTGACACTTCTGCACTCTTCTTGATGTGTCATGTTGCATCTGATTAATTAGATAAATGAGTTCATGTGACTGTCCTTCTGGCATGTAAAATATCAAAAAAAGTTGTGTATGGGACTGGAATTGAATGCAATGCTTGCCAGGTTGGGTGTGTAATAGCCCGTCCTGAATTATAGTGGCTGACAGCCATAACCATTGAGCCATGATCCTCTGAGGAGGGCAAGAGATCATGATATCTATCTGGTGTTGATCCTATAGGCTTTCCTCCACAAATCAGGAAATTTTCAAGCAGCTATCTTAATTCTAAGCACTGCAGCACTGTATAAATGAATTTCTTTTCTTTATCTCTGCCAATTTATGCCTACAGACATGGATATACTGTTGCATTTCATTCAATTCACCACCCCCTGTGACCTGTGACCTGCCCGGTGAAATGCCAGGTTCACCAGGTGGGCTTGGGACCTGTGACCTACCTAAAATTTCACCGGCCTTACAGAGTTGTCATGGTTGACTGGTAGTATGTGTCAAAGTAGTTCAATGACTGCTCTAGGCAGTGGGTTTGATTCTCACCTGATGTGTTCTTTTTTGACTACTTACGTAGCAATCATCTGTCCAATTTTGGTAGCATGATATCAAACCCAATTATGAAGACTCGGACATTGACCTCTAAGCCACAAAATACTTAGTTTAACTAATTACAGTCTCACAACTTTTATTTCTAGTAATTTAAGAATGCCAGAGTGGCAGTTCACCAGTTCAAGCGCAAAAATGACCAAATTTATGGCCATCAAATGGTTTCGCCACTCAGCCTTGTGACTGCGGACAACTGTGACATTTCGCCGATTTTGGAGGGCCTGTGACCCGTGACCGGTGAATTGAATGAAATGCAACAGTACTATGGTTTGATGAAATAAGGCAATATCAAGGCATGTGGGAGTGGCACATGATCTGCATTTTGTGGGGGGTGTACTACCTGAGTCCTATCTAAGTGGCAGGATCCTGCCTAATATGGGAAGGGACCCTGTGTTGAGGTACAGACCCCACGAGCTTTGATGGCAAGGATACTGAGATTCTTCCAGTGGGAGCCCCCTGCATCCCCCTATCAGCCCAACCTCAAAGTTTTCTACTATCTCCAATACAAAATTAGCTATTGCATGTCTGGGTTTGGGTTTGATGTAGAGTTGAACTTGGAATACTGTCGAAGATTTGGTGCCACTCTATTCAAGCTGGCAAGCAGGGATGTATCCATGGTGATATAATGGGCTACAAAGGTGTGAAAGTGAGGTTTTGAAGGGAAAGAAAGAGAAGAGATGTATATATGTGTCAAATGAATGGACTGTGTATGTGTCCCAGCTGACAACTAGTATTGTCCTTCCTCCGCATTACCAGATACACCTTGCCAGCCAAATCATGCAGATCTCTGTGAGCAATCTGCAAGTCACTCTTGCCAGAATGGCTGATATCTTTGTAACACTGCTCTTTGCACTTCTTCACTTGGCATGGTTAAAGTTGGCAAGGGTCTTGTAGGGATTCACAGCAGTCTTGTAGGGGTTCACAGCAATGAGTAAATGGCAATAATAAGGTAGTTTATACTTATGTAATATACTACTTACCATCAGCTTTTTCATCATCCCATTCTCAACCTATTCTTGCTATGCATATGAGTACTGAGTATCTGCGACTCCTATAAGAATATGATGAGGCTGCGTCCATGATCCTTTCAGAATGCAAGGTACCAAGGGCTTCAACTTAAAGCAGTATCATTCAACTATCAAACTTCTCACTGTGCTCAAATATCATCTGGGGCCTGGGCAGCTTCTATGGATGAAAGGCTGTTTTAACTAGTGCCTTATCAAGCATCAATAATATGCAACTGCAGTTCCTTTCCTGTGATTTTCTGCTGCCGATATCTTTCGTGTGGGGCTGAGGGTTGGGAGAAAAGCCGAAGAGACCTGTCATTGCACAGCTGGTCAGGTGTTCAAATCAGCGCGTGCTTTGTTGAAGCAAGGCAGAAGCAAGGCTACCATGCTGCACACATTCTAAAAATTACTGCAAGCCCTGCAGGGCATGATTGGAAAAGGTATGTGTATTGCGACAGCTTGAAATAAACACTTCCACAGTTATATTTGCAGCTCCCTCAATGAAAGCACCTTGGTTCCATACTTTCACTGAGACACTGACATTCCTAGGCTTCCCTCTCAAGGCTCCTCTTCAATGTCTCATAAATTTTAATTACTCTATGCTGAAACACCAACAGCCAAAATTTCTTTTGGGGCAGTGTCTTTTTCAAGGTCTATCTTATCTCAATCTTGAGTGCTTATCATGTATCAATGCTATCGATGCCCCACAATCCATGCTACTCATGCAGCCAGGTCGAGCAAACCCTGTTCTGCATTCCGTGAATTGAACAGTCCTCTGAAGTCTTGAGAATATGTTCCTCTTCCCATCTGAAAATCCCAAGGCCATACTCAGGAACATCCTATCGTACTTGAAGGGTATAAGGCAGATGATTTCACTTGCTTGCTAAATGTCATGTATCCTAGGTTAGCACTGCACTCCTAGCCCTTCGCCTTTGGTTCCTACGCTAATATGTTCTGTCTTCCAATGTTTCATAGAGCCAAATCTCTGATCTCTGGTATGAGTATTGATCTGCACTTGCAAAAGGAGGAATGGGTGAGCGTGTTAAAGCTATCAACCATGTGGAGTATGACCAAGGTGAGATGAATATCACAAAGTCCAGGTCCTCTCCATACCAGTCTGATAATGCATTTCATGACTAGATTCGCGAATATGCCATCCATAGGTTATCGACTAATGTGACCTTGATGGCGGTCAAAAAAATTCATCTAGCAAGGGCTCATAAGGTTGTAACCTGGTTCGAAGAAGGATTGAAGAGTTTGGTGAATGGCGACTACAAGTTGACATGCAAGGAGATGGCAGCTCTAGGATGGGAAACCAGTGCTCTTATTCTCTGGATCCGGACTCAGTTTCAAAGCAACACAAATGATACTCTCTATTTCAGAAAAGAGTCGATTAAATGCTCTAATTGCTTCTCTCAGTTGAGTCTGTTCAACAATAATACTAGTTACTACAGCTGTGGTGCATCACTTGCTGCAGATGAAGAACTCAGTTTCTCTGGCACTGGTTCCCCATCTGGCTCGAATTTAGATCATATTGTCTCCATCAGAGGGATAAAATGCAGTTGATGCTTTGGGAGCTCTTTCTACTTCTTTCCAACCATTCAATGCAACTCTTGCTCCTGTAGCATCACTCCAAAAGTAATGTTAGAGTCACCCCGAACAACTCATTGGACAACATGATAAAAGAGGTATTCAGAACAGAGATAGAGAACTGTCGATGGTCATGGTCCACCTGGTAAATGTGGAGCAAGCTAGTGTCTTAGTATACATAGGCTAGTATGGTGTCTGTCATCCAAATGTATGTTCCTGGTCTTCTCTGAAGAAATCCAAAGTCACATTTCATCACACATTCACACCAGCATATGAACTTTTGAGAATGACCCAGATTGTACTTAATCGACCAGCTTCCGGTGACCAAAATATTTACAGATCAAGTTCCAAATTCGCTTATTACTGCTTGCTAGATTAATTAGCAACTTTGAGGAAATGTGAAATAAATAGTTGCCTCAATGCTTGAGATACTTCATTTATGTAAACGTATGATTATCTGCAGCTGTGAGAGGATCATTCTCTCACAAGGATTCCATTGCAGTCTTGCACTCTCTTTCAAGAATTTACCACTATTCATATGGCGCATCACTTGCACAAATATTCCCACCCCCCCCCTCACTTCCCGCGTGTCTTCCCCTCCTGCTCATTCAACAAAATTGCCTGTCCCGTGCGCCGACTGTCTTCTGATACCTCTGTACCATATAATTGCAATAAATTTGATACCTTTTGACAAAAATATGCCTCTAAGGGTTGTAGTCACCAACTTGCTGGGTCTGTGACTGACACCGACCCAAGTAAGATGAAATATTAAGTGTTGAGGCCTTGGATTGGAGGAATGGGTTCGGTTCTGAGATATCAAGATAATTCTACATCTCTAGGTACTGTCATCGGAGTCAATCTCTGGAATAAACTCGAGTAGCTTGTTTTTAGCATGTGTTAGAATCACGTCCCCTCGAAAAAAGCCATTTCCCAGCATCAGCTTCATGAAGATCTCCTCCCGGCACTCAGTTCCCATGTTGCCAAACTCTGCACCTTCGAATCGAGAGACAGCAGTGCCCAACCCAATGGGTTCTTCAGTCAAGCAAACTCTGGCCCATCTCATTCCACCACACAGTCCTCCAATCTTCATTGCATGTCGATCGATCTGGACAGTTAGAGCCATGTGTTAGCTCAGGCGATTACAGGCGATGTTGTGGAGGTGCAATCGGTAATTTTCCTTCACTTTGGCAAGGATAAGAATGAACTCGAGTCCCAACAACTTCACATCCTCGAGTGTAATGTTGCTGAAGCCTTCAAGAAAGAGACGATCAAATGCCTTGGATGCAAATTTTTTAGTGTGGTATCGATAGCAGATATCAATCAGTTCAGCTGGTGTGAACCGGTACTGATTGCGCTCAATTTCCTGGAATGCATACTTCAGTGTCGAGGATGATAGAAAGTAGTCGCCCAAATGTAGGAGCTTCTTGAGAGTGGCACCAAATTGGGGTGCACCGGTAGTTCAACGTGCCTGAAAAGCTTGGTTAGTACACTTTGCTTTATTGGAGATAGTATACATTTGACCTACACCAAATATACCCATAAGGCAAATATTTCAAAGATCTTGTCTTCGATTTGTGGTAACTTGATGGGATCATCTTCGGCCATTCGGAACCTTTGACATTGTTCTTTTCTCCCCAGTTAGCCATCGATAGATTACAGGAGAAATGCAGAGGAGCATCCCAGTGCTGTCATTTCTAAAAAGTAGACTGTCTGGCCGACCTGTGGAGTTCATGTCGAGTATATGAATTATATCGGGTTTTGAATAGACAGCTGACATGCCTGGAAGAAATGCGACCCATGCCACTCATCCCATAGTCTGGGTTCTCTAGTATGCTCTGGCATCGAAGGTAAGAATGTTGGGCTGGATTGACAACATGCCTGATTTTATACCCATCATCCAATACACTGATTCTAAAGTTTTGTCTGCAGCAGAACTGCGGGAGAGGAGGCAAAATAAAAATAGTGTTCAATAGCTTGATCCCAGAGATCACTGTGGTATCTCCAGGCTTTATATACACAGATAGTCAGACAACTGGTAGAATTGATCATTTCTTCTCACAGATGACAGCTGGGCAAATGGACATACCCCACATATTTCCTTCTCTTCCTCCTGTGCCAGCAGCAGAGAATGGCCCAAGGACATGGCCAGCACAAGTCCTTGCTGCCTATGATGTAATTAGCAACATCTATCAGCATGCTGCACATATACTGCAGCAAGAGGAAGCTGACGTGCTGCGTACTGCCTTCCATATCGATGCGATAACTTCAGATGCCATTCCTATCCTGTCTGCTTTAGAACATGAGGTCGAGATGGGGAATATAGCATTGCCAACTCAGTGGTTACATGAGAGCATGAGGTTATTGGGAAAGTTAGTGATTGGACTGCAGTCTCAAGCTTGGCTTAGTGAAATAGGGTGTGCCGTTATATCAGTCATTAAATTTTAGAAGAAATTAAATATTGCAATCCAGTGATGAGAAAAGCATAGAAATACCTGAACTCATATCCCTGTTCAAGTCAGGAAAGCGTGGATGACCAAGGAAAGAAATCAACCTTGAATTTCTCTGTCAGGCCGTATCTACTCAATGCGAAATTTGGCTCAAAGACCTTGCATCTCTCCTTGGAGTTCACCGGAACACCCTTAGAACATACATGAAAAGGAAGAATGTCATGAAGCAATACTCCGACCTCAGCAATGAAGATCTAGACATTCTTCTCTGTACATTCAAGGAAAAAAAGCCTGACTCAGGTCTACGATATGTTGTTAGATTTCTCCATAAACATGGCCTGTGTGTCAAGCAGCGAAGAGTCGTTTCCTCTCTTAAACAGATTGATGGACTAGGTCGTACTCTCCAAGATTGAAAAATTATCAAGAGAGTCAAGTATTCAGTCAAGGGCCCAAATGCACTTTGGCATCTCGATGGACACCATAAATTAATTTGGTGGGGTATTGTTCTTCATGGGTTTGTTGATGGATTCAGCCGAACAGTTTGTAAAAGTTACCTGGCGATTTTCTTTATTGAAACAAAATTTATAGATAGCTGCTCTATGTGCCAGTACAAATAACTGTGCCGTGACAGTCCTTGATCTTTTTCTGGATGCAATCAACGAATATGGCATGCCTTCAAGACTTCGAGGTGATCGAGGCAGAGAGAATATGGCCTGTGCAATCTACATGGTCATGAGACGAGGTCCTAAGAGAGCTAGTTTCATGTGGGGATCATGAGTGACTGGTCAATAATGTCTTCATCTGCTGATTTACTGTTCTGCCCTCAGGTCAACATGTAATACTCGCATTGAAAGACTTTGGGTTGAAGTTGGGACCCATTTTGCTCGATGATGGAGGGCACTTTTTATTCGCCTCAAACGGCTTCATCTCCTTGATGTAGGAAATTTGACACATCTCTGGCTCCTCCACAATCTCTTCCTCAGAAGTATCAACAAGGATTGCGAGGACTTCAAAGAGACTTGGAATAACCACCCCATAACACATGCCGGGAGTCCCAATGTGAGTAGCAAGGCTGTATTAATAGTTGCAAAGATTAATAGACTCCATCAGGATATGTGATTCATGGGACAGAACTGCTTCAGAATTTACAAAGATGATTGTGAAGATGTCCATCCAAAAACTATTGATGAATTTTATGGAGCCGACTGAAAAGAGAAAGCTCCGAATGCGAGTGACAACCTGACAGTTGAAGACCTCACCTCAAAAATTCACAGTGGACAAAATCCTCAAATATGGCATGAAGGCATTGATGTCACTCCAGGATCTGATCTGTTCCCATCACCGAGATCGAAGAGCAATTCTACAATGTGCTAGGTAATGTCATTCAATCGGACGTGATTCTGGCTGGATTTGGCTTATTGCAGAATGAATGGGAGGACGGTGAATATCCATCAACTGAAGTACTCAAGATTGTGTATGAGCATGGAAGGAAGTTGAGGTCGAGTTACGCGACCCTCTCTGGTACCAGAGAGCAGTACTATGGGGACAAGCATTGTGTGTTCTGCAACAATTTTATGAAGCAACATCCTGTAGTTATTTTACGTAGGTTTGGGGAACAAAGTGACTCGACTCTAGATGCAGACTCAGACATACAGCCTTGATTTCATTTTTGGGGAACATGAGGAAAACATCTGTCTGAATAAAAATGCGCCCACCAGGCCTGTATGGTCATCATTCCTCTCTCCTTCCTTGCTCCTTTCCCTCTGCTGCCATGGACACAAGGCCTATGTGTCGAGGCCTTGGTCAGGATGGATCGTCTTGTGATTGTGAAGCATTCTTGGCTCCACAGAACCATGATGGAAAGTCGCCCCTGCATTGTCTCGAATGCCATCATGGCCCTAGCAAGCATCCTGCTCTGTCTCAGGCAGCTTTAACTCCTGGTTCTGCTTCCCAAAACGGCATCTCTGTATCAAAGGAAAATGTCCTCTCCATCTTCGAGCAGACTGTTCAGTCAGATACTGCAAAGACTAGTGGCAAAAACTCGGCTTTGGGCTCTGGTTCTGTTCGCTTTACTAGTACCAAGAGGAAGGCCATTGATAAAGACCAAGCTCATGATGAATCTTTGCAAGGCTTCCATCTGAAGTCCAACAAGTCCAACAAGCCAAAGGAAAAAGTAAGTTCATCATCTAACACATTGATGCCTCAACTAATGTAAGTATTTTCAGTCTGTTGATGATGCTGCTCATCGCTGAGTTGGCTGGATTGCCATCCTTACATGCAGACTGAAAGGGGAGGATCCTTACCATCCTCAGCTACCATCTCCAAGGCAACAATTCCTGAGCTCCAAAGTGCTGGTTGTGCAAAGGTTGGCGATATCGTCTTCTCTGAGAAGTGGACATATGAGGAATGTACATCTTACTTCCAGAAGATTTTCCCAAAGCCCTTCGCATACGTACTTGATGCCCAAAGTTCCAAGAGAATGAGAATCTCTGTCGCTTCAGCTGCAAAACCACCTTGGGCACTCATCACTCAAGAGAGCTGCAAACTCAAGCTGGTCACTAAAGAACAACCAGGTGGACAAGATCTCTGGTTCTATCAGTGTGGGAAAAATCGTGGAATTGAGGAGACACACATAATAATTGGTACAATTTGGTTAACGTCCTCTTTACATGGGTCTAGGTGAATCTGATGAACAATTTAGTCTTGCAAAAACCCATTCCTTCAGGCATCCTTGAATCCTGGAAACCAATCAAGTCCATTGAGATGCTATCTTCAGATGTCGCAATGTCAGACATGGACATTGTACAGGATGAGCAGAGTTCTGTCAAGGTGGAAAGCGATGTTGAGATTGACGATACACATTCCCATGAAGGTGACAGTGGTGGGTACCTCCAAATTATACCTGATATACAAAGTGACATATATTTACATAGACACTGAAGACTCTGACTGCTCTGATGAGGTCATCATTCTTCCCCAGACTGGCAAGCATAAGAAAGTCCATGACTCTTCCATGGATGAGACACCTCTGACAAAGAAACAGAAGCTTGGTAGGCTCTAAGACACCTGATTCATTCTTTCTCTCACCAGCGTCGACCAGACCACATTGGCAAGGGTAAGGGTGCCACTCAAAATACACCAGTTCCCAAGAGTAAGTCTAATCTATTTCTAAATGCCCATTGTACAATTGTCCCTGACTACTCATGTCTCACAGCTGCAAAGTCCCTTAGCAACAGCACTCCTACCAGGCAGCATGCTGACTCTAGGAGGACTTCTATGTCATCCACCAAAATTGCGGCATCCAAGGAAGGGACTTCATGCTCGAACTGTTCATCGTGCAAGGCTGTTTCTCGTGTTTGGCGTGTCGTTGAACCGGAAGAAGATACGAAATGCTGGGACGAGTTTTTCGGAAATAAGTCAAACCAAAAGCAATTTCTCAATCCTTGGGATCCTACTTATGAGCCACTTTTCATCTTTCTCTAGTGATTCCAAAGTATAGCACTTGATCTGACAGATACTGCTTCATTCCTTCGATGTCTGCTTTGGAATATCTTCTATCACTTCATAATTACTCTCATTTACCATTCCTCTCATTTTAATGCACATTCTTTTAGTCTAGATCCACGTCTTAATAGTTATTCTATAGCCTTCTAGCTCGAATATCATGTTGATACTTGTGGTAGACAGTCAAATAGTCTATATTATCTATCTACAGAGTACATACAACAAGTTTGTTGCTGGGATTGACAATCTACACTGTGAAATAGTGTCGAATCCATGTGAGCCCACTGAATGAGCGGGAGGGGAAGACACGTGGGAAGTGGGGGGGGGGGGGTGGGAATATTTGTGCAAGTGATGCGCCATACTATTCACCTTTAGAGTTTTGATTTAACTTTTGACCCCATCCATCATCCATGGCAGACGCTGAGCATAATATGAACTTTCTTTGGGACCTCGTTTTCTTCAAGGTCTAGTTACTCTCTTATCTATGGGCGCCTATCATATCGATGCTCATACCAGCACTAACATCCTGTGTAGGTTGAAGAAACGGTCTTTGCTCGACCACGCGGGGAATTTGAACGATCCTCTGAAGTATTCGCAGACATGTTCCGACTCCCTTCTGGAAGCCCTGAAGGCCGTGATGAAGAGCATCCAATCATCCTCGAAGGATATAAAGCAGAAGAATTCAACTGTTTATTGAAGGTGATGTATCCAACGTTAGTGCCCTCTTGTAACCCCTTTATATGTCTTCAACTTGGTAAATCACTCCTACCTTCAATTTCAGATCCTATTCCTTGATTTCCAGCACAAACATTGATTTGCACTTGGTAAAGGAATTGCACTTGGTAAAGGAAGAATGGATCAGCGTACTGAAGTTATCAACAATTTGGAATATGAGCCAAGTGAGATCAATTAAGAAGCAGTATCCTCAGTTGCCAACCATTCATTAATGCCTCCCTAGATTCGGGAATATGCCATCCACAGGCTGTCTACTGACCTAACCATGGTGCCAATTGAAAAGATCCAACTGGCAAGGGCACACAAAGTTTCTAAGTGGTTAGAAGAAGGAATTGTCAGCTTGGTGAATGGTGATCACAGGTTGACACGCGAGGATCTGCCTATGCTCGGATATGATACGGCCGCCTTGGTCCTTCTAATCAGGGATCAGTTGCCTAAGCCCGCAGCACTGCGAATCAATAAAAATTCGATCAAGTGTGCATATTGTTCGTCCTCTAACACCTTACTGAAGGGCAACCATACTTGTTGTAGCTGCAGGCAAATCTTGGTTGAAGACGAAGAATTCAGTCTTCTGGCTGGTTCGATAGTCACTGGGATTTCTTCAGAACCGCAGGTTAACATTGCGTCAATTCGATGCAGTAGTTGCAACAGTGCACCATTCTATGGGATGGCTAACGTATACTGCTCCGACTGCGGATCTGGCACAGGTTATAATTCTAACGTTAGAGTGATGCCGAAGAAAATGGCGGATGAAATGATCAAGGAGATATTTGGAGCAGAAATTGAAGAATACAAATTAACCACCCACACAGTATGATTAGTCTCTCCTAGACAGACTTCCATATAATGTGGACGAAGAGGGTGTGTGACGTCCACGATTAGCATCAGTAATTTAGCAAATTAGTTTTTTCGGGTTTCTGAACCTGCTGAACCTGAAAAACTCGGAAAAAAAAGGAAGCAAGAAAACTTGGCAACCTATGTCCCTTTTGCCGGAAACCTGCCGACGCCGCATCAAGCTCTCAGTGCGTGCTCAGAATTTAGTACATTTCGCAACCGAACGGGCTAATTGCTTATATGGACAGTATGATGCTTCTTGGATGCTTCTCACACCTTTAGAAGTACATGTAGTCTACTTTATACACTTTTCAGCATCTTAAGTATTAGGTAGGACCTTGATTTGTTGTGAATGTCATTTTCCTGTGTTGCCTTCGAAAACATTGAAAAGAAGAATTGACGAGTCCGCTGACAAACCGATAAATCGTAACGTCGACGTCGTTGGAGGACGTCCCCAATTATACCGCCTTCTTCTGCCGGTGATTGTTTACTCTCTAGACAGAGCCTTATTTGGTGATTTTTCGTGTTCCGGTGTTTTCAAACCCGTATTTATCGCAATTATCGCATTAAATTGATGCGAAAGGCACTACGCGATCTGAAGGCGATATTGTCGAGGACAAACCACCACCCGAAACCCTAAGCATTTCATCTGCAGCTATAAGGTGTCCGAGGATGGACAATATGCACACTTTATTGAATCTTCCCAGCGGTTGCTGGGATGACCCTTGTAGAATTTGATTCTGGATCCAGACAATTTATAAGTGATTCTGTATCCAATGGTAGCCAACTCCTCGTAGATTGAGATGCCATCACTGTTCACCAAGCTGGTAGTTCCCTCTTCAAACCATTTGTCAAATTTATGAGCCCTCGCCATGAGGACTTTTTAAATGGTGTGAAAGATAGTCTATTCGGTATTGGTAGTAAGTAATAAAAGATTCAGCGCTAGATAAAGTCACTTAGCTAGAAGATACTGAGATAATAATATAGGGACGGCTTACGTGGGGTGCACGACTTTCAACAGAATTCATTTGCATTGCAATTTTCCAGTGCAATGGGGTGCTTCTTTTATCTCGGCCTTGGTGGCTATTTGAAGGAAGATGGAGCATATCGGAAAATACCACAGATCACTCGGATTGCAATCGAGGCACAGAGAAGATTTTATCCTGACCTGCACCACCAAGCAGTGAAAAGAATAATATGTTAGCCCGTGTGTGATAAGCGCTCATAGTTGAGATGAGGACGGGCCCTGAAAAAAGACATTGCCCCAGAAGGATTCAAGACTATCCGTGATTCATTCATGGGTGTACAAAAATTTCGATGGGATGTCAGATCAGTAAATAGTCCATTTACCTGTGCGCTTTTGCTGCTTTTTCACTTTCTGGGATTTACTGCTGGCAGAAGAGTAAAAATGGAAAACAGCTGATTACTTGATTGAATATGTAAGTGAGAGATATAGTGTCCGCTTTGTCAGAACAAATAGAGGAGACAGGATTGACGGGCAAGGAAGGCCAAGGACGTGTCTTTCGGCGGCAGCTTTTTGGGATTCTAGGCTAGAACTCCGAATCTCGAAAAATAGCAGCTTTTTGACGGGTTTTTGCACTTCTTTCGCTTGTACAAGCTAAAAAAAGCTAATGGACAAAGTACCGACGCCGGTAGCAAGTGGATGGAGAGTAGAGTACAGAGTCGTGATAGTTTCTGGGCAAGAGAATGGGATCAGCGTCCTGTTACTGAGGGATGCGCTTTACCAATGAAGCTCATCGAGACTTATTTGAAATATCCAAGATCTATCTTAGGAAGCTGCATTACGCATTGCGCAGACTTATCGAAACAGGCGGAGCGGGTTGTTTTCTCAACAACCTAGAATCTTTAGCCTTTCTAGCTGTCAGTTATAGTCATAAGGCTGGGTCGAATATAAGCTAGAAATGAGCTTTGCATGGTCAGTAGAATCTTCGCAAGTTGAAGGTGGTGCTCTAACCTGGGTCGGGTGACCTCAGTCATCTCTTTTATGTAATAGTAATGACTGATCGTTGGGTTACTCACCACCGCAACATTAAATGAAGACCAATTAAGTCCACGTTCGACAATCGGATGGTTATGTCTGCGCCTTACATACCATATACAAGATTTTCCGCGTGCCACAACAGAAAAATCCCTACGTTACACGTAGTTTCAGCACCATTATACTAATAGCCTTTTGGAACATTTGATGACCGTTTAGACCGTGCGATGAAAATGACTAAGCAACAGCTGCAACAGAATTCTCTTTGAACGTCGGAAGTTGGTCGGAAGTTGCTTGGAAGGACTCAAATATCGCTTCGTTCCTGCAAAGCGGAAAATAAATTTATTGATCATTACAGTATGAGGGATCCAGCGAAAAAAAAAAGAATACATCCACAAGGTTCTAAAGCGGGAAGCACGAGGGGGTAACAAATATCGGTGCTTCAAAAATTTTGCTTGGTCTTCAGCCTTCATGACGCGTCGACCAGTACACCTTCGTGCTGGGCTATAAATCAACGAAGAGGGTAAGTCAGTTTCCATTTGCAATTTGTCAGAAAAAGAAGGGAAAAATAACTAAAAAAGAAAAGAAAACCAAAGAAATTGTCGCATACCTGCGAGCAGCTCCTCCTCCTTCCTCACTACAGCCTCCCACCCCTCGTCAAACAATTCAGAATTTTCAGCGGGGTCAGCGATAGTAGCAGCGATTTTGGACCGGCTTTTGCTCTTCAGGTCAGATTTCCACGCTTCGACAGTTTTGGATGCAACACTATGGAAAGAAAAGAGTTCAAAGTGCATACAAAGATAAGTTTCATGTGCGATACCTTGGCGCATATGTACGAGCGAAGAGAGCAGCCTCAGGTGCGCGGCCGGTCTTGACGAGCAGATCGACACACTCTTTGGCATCGCCCAGCTGTAAGGTGATAGCAAATGCCAGATTGTTCTGCCCCTTCTCCTCTGCAAAAGCATAGACAGTTCAATCAACAATAGTTCAAGCTCGCAATGGACTGCAAAAATGAACGTACCAGCCTTAACCTTCAATGCTGCCAAGCCCTCCCGATCCCCAATTGACATCAAGAGCAGCATCAAAGCACCCAGATCACCCGCCTTCTCAAAGCTTTCCCTAGCCAGATCGAACCTCCACACTGTCAAAGCCCGGTCACCCAACGCCTTCCACTTCACCTCCGCCTCGTTCTCTGGCACAGTGCGTGCAATGGTCAGAGCCGTGTCCAGGTCGTCTAGCGAGAGTGCCAGATCGAACTTGTGGTCTGGGTCTGAAGTGATGGTCAGAGCCAGTTCTTTGAGGTCTGGAGAAGGCTAAGTCAGAAAACACGAAGGGGGAAAGAAAGATAAAGAGAAAAGGCCGACCTCGTCCTTCCAAGAACCTCGCGACCTTGTTCAGCTGGTCCTTGGGCAATGTCGGCAGGATCTCAGCAGCAGCGTCCGTATCACCTCTTAACACCGCTGTTTGATATTCAACCACCGCTAGTGACAGCGAGTAGGCGTAAACGTTCACATCTTTATCAGCGAGATAGACGCGGTTGTGTGCAGGAATGTATCCAAGCAGGTACAAGGGACTGTAGTAACACAAAAATGAATTTGTGAAGAGGAAGGAAGAGGAGCAGAGTCTTACGTGTCAAATGGGCTGATAGTATATGTCTCTGATCCAACGAAGTAGCATAGCCTGTTGGACGCAGTCGTGTAGATGAAGCAGTCGCCAACCCACTTGGCCGTCTTCACACTGTCATAGTAAGGAACATTAGCGACGTGAATGACTAAAAAATATTTAAACCCTACTTTTCAGAAATGTCAGCGACAACCTCAAATGCCTCCTCAACACCTTCATCCGTAATCTCCCCGCCCTCCTCCAACTTGGCATTATATGCGTCTCTGTCGAACCGGAGAATGTAGTACGAGTCATCGGACGCGATGGCTACAAGAGAGCCTGTCCCAGACCAGTACACGTTCTTGGCGTCCACATCGATTCTCCTCACAATCTCTCCAGTCTCCCAATCCCAAAAGATGACAAACCCGTTCCCTCTCGCACCCAACAATTACCACCATACAGAGCCTCCACGCTCCATCCGCCAGCGCCCTTCATGCCCACCCCAGGCCTCTCCTTGAAGTTCTTGTACACCTTTAGTTTGACCTTGTTCTCAAGCACCGCATACGTGTTGCTATCAGGTGCCCATGCAAATGAAATTCCATTCCCAAACGACTTGTTTCTCCAGGCAAGAGCGGTGTAGGTGATATATTCACCGTCGCCGACGAAAGTCACGAAGCGGCCGTTAGGGAGTGTGTGAGGGCAGTGGCGAAGATTTCAGTGGTGCCAATTTCTTTGGTTTGGAGGGGCAGACGGGCGCCGTCGGAGAAGGGGTGCTGTCATCGGGGGAGTGAGCGTCTGAAGGTTACCGGAGAGGACTTGTTGGTTGTGGGTGTAGATTAGTTTGCCAGGGGTCCATGGAGAACGTTGGTCGTCTCTGCCTAGTTTGAGGCGACGACACCTTCGTCAAATCCTAGAGCAACTTCGTTGGAATCTTTGCGTAGAGCGATACACCATGCTCGTTCAAGGGCGTAACTGAGCGTGTTCTCGACTCGATATGTCCCGCTGTTCCAAATCTTCACTGTACCATCTTCGCTTCCGCTGATGATAACGGGGAGGTTGGGGTGGAATACGGCATATGAAACATTGTTCGTGTGGCCTTCCAGTGTCTGCACGCACGACTTGCTCAAGTAATCCCACACCTTCACCGTCTTGTCGTCGCCTGTGGTAACCAAATAAGGCTTGTCGGCGCCAGGATAAAAGTCGACGTAGTTGACACCCTTCTCGTGCGCCTCCATTGTGAAATTCGGCGTAGATGAGCCTAATGACCACATCTTGATGGTACGGTCGAGGCATGAAGAGGCAAAGGTGTTGGAATCCTTCGGATTAAAGGCGAGGTTCATGATATAATGCGTATGACCTTCATACACCTGGATGCATTTCCAGCCCTTGTCCCAGTCCCAGGCCTTGATAGTCATATCGTCGCTGCCAGTAAGCACTATGCTCGCTGTCGGATGTACAGTGAGGCATCGAATATAATCCGGGTGAGCCTCAAACGAAGCGACCTTCTCGTGCGTATTGTAATTGAAGATTCGTAGCTGGAAGTCGTCCGACCCGGCCACAAACCAGTTCTTGCGCGCAATGAACTTAACACAACGCACAGGCACCTCTGACACCTCAAAAGTCTTCACGATCGCACCCGTTTCATGGCTGTAGATGTTCACTGTCCCGTTATAGAGACCAGTGAGGACCCATGGCTCTGTTGGGTGAAAGTCGACGCCCTTCACTCGATCTGAGCGAGCAAAGAGCTTTTTCTATGCACATAATTAGTACAAATCCAAATTCCAGAGGCAGAATACTTACATTGACCTCGAAGAGCATGGATGTAAGTGGTTACGATGAATTGACGTGGTCGACACGAATAGCGATTTCGGATTACATAATCGACTTTGTTTTTCTCGGGAACTGCACTTCTCAAAAGATATTTTACTTGAAAGTTACTTTTCTCTTCAGGAAGTGGAAGAAAGTATCATCTGAGAACATGTAGATAATACAAAAGTAGGTAGAGAGAGAGAAAAAAAAGAAGATCAATCAGACTTTGAAGACTGACAGAACAACTTTGACAGAAGATTCAAATGATAGCCATATAACAATTTGGAAAGGAAAGGATTGGATCTTGGAGGGGAAAAAGGGGGGGAGGATGGCCATAGATAACTGGGGGTGGTGGGTCGCATACGACCATGAGCGTGAACATAATTAATCATGAATCACTCGAACACTAAGGCTTGTGATCTGGAGAAGGAAGAGATTCAAGTTTGAATGCCTAGGATTCTTCAATGACCGATTTGTCAAGGAAGAAGTCAAAGATAGAGGCAATCCAGAGAAACAGATGACCGGGTGGTAACAAGCCTCAATATCGGAGGGTGAGCAGGAAGGAAGGCCGCATGAATTGAGAATTAATTAAGAAGTCCAAGGCAGACGCGGCTATGCGTTGTAAATGTGGAAGACAAGTTTGAAGGAAGCAAGGTAAGGAGAGAAAACTGAGGCACATATTTCAAAAGCCGATCCCATGGCTCCAGCATATATGAAGCTGTTGATACCAGAAGGGACCATGTTGGCGAGTACTTCTGAGCGAAGCGATCGTTGACACAAAACAGCCAGTCATCGCAAGAAAAGTGGGGCATCACATGCTCGGCCAAGGGCTAGCATTGCGGACTTCATATCTAGGCAAGCTACTGATTCAAAGGGGAGGAAGCAGGCCGAAGAACATTGTAGTTCGAAACAAGGAACCAGACTTGTTTTAGGGCGCGTGATCTTCGAAATTGAATTCCCGACAACCTTGGCCTCGATTCTCGAACTCGTCGCTCGGCCAGTCCTTCCATAGTACGTACACCAGTACGTGCTTTTATCGGGGCCCTTGGAAGCTTTCCGGTCCTTCTCTTCTTGTACCAGTTCTTGAAGTCAAGGCACCGCCTTCATTCGGGCCTTGTACGAAATTGTCATCACACGCCCAACTTGACTCAGCATATACCCATCTATGCGGAAACTTCGAACGTATGCGCATTGCCATTTGCAACAGAATACTGAAGGCATCGAAATTTCTCCAAACAGGCCTGCCTTATTAAAACATGTTCTCATCCAGCAAGAATATCGTGATCTATGGGGGATCTTTTCACAACAGTCATGGTACAAACCTGCATGAACATACTTCCATCAATACCTCAGGTGAGCAATGGATCCATATCACGTTGAACAGATGGGTTGAATTTCAGGAATTTAATCCAGGATTTGAACGCCTGCTTCAAGCTGCATCACCTTCGGCTTTCCATAACTCGGGGGAGAGATTCGACCCGCCTAGGTGCCATCCGAAGACACGGCTCAAGGTCCTGGAGGACATCAGCAAATGGGTTGATGGTACTAATGACCACCATAAATCAGTAATGTGGGTGAACGGCGGAGCAGGCGTTGGTAAATCTGCGATTGCACAAACCATAGCGGAGCGGTTAGCTGAGGATGGTCGCCTCCTTGCCAGTTATTTCTTCTCCAGAACTGATCCATCCCGGAACAACATAAACAATCTGGTCGCTTCCATCGCATACCAGGGTATCCTCTATGTCCCCCAAATTAAGGAGCATATAATCAACGCCGTGGAACAGAATCCTCTCGTTTTCAGACTATCTTTAGAGGCCCAGTTTACTTCTCTTATCACGATACCCTTTCGTGATCTCAATCGATTGGAACCCATCTCTTCTACGACCAGTCCTTGGATTATCGTCCTAGACGGTCTCGACGAATGCCAGGACCACAGAGCCCAAATTGAGGTTTTGAATGCAATTGCCAGTTCCTTACGGAATAGCGCCGGGCCTTTCGCTTTACTCATTTTAAGTAGACACGAAAAAGATCTCTCGATGGCCTTTTCATCTGGGCCAATGGCACAACTGTACAATAGCGTCAAACTGGATGACATTTATGCAGATGATGACATTCGATTCTTTCTCGAAGATCAATTTGAAGAGCTTAGGAAATCTCATCCTCTCAAAACGCATCTCCCATCCCCGTGGCCACTTCCTGGACACATTGATAGGTTAGTCTGGAAGTCATCGGGCCAGTTCATCTATGCTTCCACTGTCATCAAATACATTTCTTCTGTCCGTAACCGACCTGATAAACGGCTCGAGATCATCCTAGGTCTGCGTCTTGTCGACAAAGAGAATCCGTTTGCGGAACTCGATGCCCTGTATACCCACATTTTTTCTTCTGTGGAGGCTGACAAAATCGGTTTAGTTCTCGATATTCTGGCGTTCTATATGTTAACCTGGAGTCTCCCATCCATTTCAGATGCTGAGAAATTTTTGGAATTCGAGCCAGGAGATATTGAATCATCTTTATGGGACCTTGGATCCATTGTCCAGGTCGCAAATTCAAGCATTAGAATACTTCATGCATCCCTTCTCGATTTTCTCTCCCAGGAATCGCGCTCTAAAAACTTTTACATTCATGCTCCAGTCAAGCATGCAGAATATGCGAGACGATACTTAGAGATACTTAAGGCTCATGAGGGTACGTCTGGTTACAGCTTGCTTTCTTACCTACTTATATGAAATGGCCCTAGACATTTGGTTGTCACCTGTGGCACTGTATCATCTAGGAGAGCATTGCAAAATGCACTGTTAACTCCAGACCTAGAAAATGAAATCTTGAATTTCTCTTTTCTCACACTCCGCCAAAATTTTAGTATTGGAGATGATGAATGGAGGATGCTTTCTTGTATTTTATTCCTGAGTTTTCCTCTGCATTGGTATGTCATCTATCGCCTCAAGCATATATCTAAGTCACTCATAATCATCCGGGCATAGAAGCCATATCCTTCCTTACATGAGCATGTTCAAAAGAAGTCTGATGAGTATTTGCTACTCATGTAGGAACTACTACACCGATGCTCAGTACACATTCCTTATGACCCTTATCGGCATCAACGCTACCTGTAGGGATGATTATCTTGTTATGGGCTTATTCCAACCGGATGATTCTCCCCTGTTCTACTTGTCTTACTATCATCCCTTTTGCGACTCATCTGACCCTTTGGATGGGCAACACCTTGACGTGCGACACTTCTTGCCGCCAATATCTTGGCGGCAGTATGCATCCGTATAGAAAGCAGCTTTACAACTTTCTAGTGAACCATTGCAATCAGGCCTTTGGTTCTAGACGCAAGCGATATGCATCGCTGCGTTGCACTGCTTGCAATCTTTGTGCGACGATGATGGATCATCTATACCTTTCACGGAGTACGACCTTGATCAGATTGTAATTCGGACAAATCGGCCGCTATTCTGGCGGAAAGTTCTGCTTCCACGTACACGGCGGTTGAAGAGCTTCCAGGCTAAAGTCTTGAAACGAACCAAGGGTAGCATAAGTAGCATTGCGTTTCCATACATGCAGGACCTTGTTGACGACTTTTTTTACTCGCGTGCATACCGATGGGCTTTGCAGTGTGTTCGTCGGCTTCTAAGGCGATCTACCTATTCAAAGGAGCTGCTTGATTTTGCTTCCAGGCGTTCATTCTCCATCCGATCGCAAGATTGGCCACGACAGTCAAGGTTGGCGAGGAATGCAATCGATAGGTATATAATGTTCTGTCAAACTGAAGACGATACAAGTCGGTGTAGGTAGTTATTGGTACTATGGTAGAAATTAACAGACCGTGAAACTTGGAAAATATAAGCGGAAGATTCAAGTTCAGGGCCGGGGGAAGGACGCGGATGAGTGAAAGCGTAATATCTTTGATCCAACTTTGATCATAAAGTTACATAGTACCAAACATACTCAAATAACTCCCTTTCTATTGTCGCCCCAACAAGGCCCAGCCTCCCGGTCCAGCCCTATTCTGTGAAGGTGGGAGACAGGCGTTGTTGGACTGTAACACTTTGGAAATGATTCAAATGTCGGACTAATGAAGAACGAAACTCTGATAGAGTTAATCAACACAAAGGGAGTCCCAATGTCGTACAGAGAACGCGACTTGACTGGGTAGTGGTCGTTCCATGACACTTTATCTGGCTTTCCACTCCAATGACTAATTGAAACTTCTGCAGAATTGCTTCTTGAGAAATGAATAACGACTTAGACACTGATTGGACACCACTGGTACTAATGTTGCCCTCGAAGTTGGATAGCGAGTCAGACAATTTTGCAAGCATCGCAACTTGCCTGACGAAAGCTCCTCACAGTGTTGGTAAGGCAAGCATCCACACGAGAACGGATGATTATATTCAATTTCTGTTAATAATTACGGGGAGCAATTCTTGTGGGTTATCTCCAGTTTCTCTCCTGTTAGCTCTCTTGCCCTTGCCTTCATATACCTTTCCTTATATTTTTTACTAGATATAGTGGATTATTGGATGAATGTCGGAACATTCATCGACTTGTGCTTTGACTGGCATCGGCCATCAGTCCGGGTCCGAAGCCAGTACCTGGCAGTGCATTATACATACTTACATGTGCAATCATTGAATCAAAGTCAAATCCAAGACGACCATGTGGACGAGTCTGCAGTGTTCTATTTTGACGACGATGGCGTCTTTCGCTCACCACGAATGCGTGCCATTCTATTTAATATATCTACTCTTGCCTCTCCGAGTTCTTCTTGTACGCCAAGACTTTACTTTCATCGGCCGCGGTACTCTAATGGCCTCCCAAAGCGTCGTCGAAAAGACTCGCACCACTATTTCGAGCGTCTCTAAGGATGAATACGGTTCTGGTGATTCAGCCTCTGCAGAGAATGGCTTTTGGGGCAAGTTGCGCGCAGTGGAGGGTAACGATGTCAAGCGGGGCATGCAGAGTCGGCATCTCATGATGATCGGTGAGTACTCCTGCAGCATGCAGTTATCGGCTATCATTCATTGATGAGACTGCACCAGCCATTGGCGGTACTATCGGAACGGGGATTTTTTTGAGTGCTGGTTCGGTGAGAGACGTAAAAGCTCGTACATGTACCCATTTAAATCGTTCACTAGGCTGTTTCTCTGGCAGGGCCGGGAAGTGCTTTACTGTCCTATTTCGTGGTGGGATTATTCGTGTACACCGTCGTGATTACCCTGTAAGATGCCCCTTTCCCATTAAAACGCGCACTCATGAAGGATCTAGAGGTGAAATGTCATCTATGTATCCGGTGTCAGGCGCATTCTCGATCTTTGGGGCACGCTTCGTTTCACCGGCTCTTGGCTTTACTCTGGGTAAGCAACAACGTCTTCGCATACAGAACCGATTTTAAAATGCATTTACATAGGTTGGAATTACTGGCTGCAATGGTAACTCACCCATGTCGTTTGGCGACCGTTTCCCGAATTACGTTCTGACTGGAATAATTAATTAACATCAACAGGAGTCTTTCTATTCGTATGTCTATGCATCAAAACTGCACCAAAAGCGTCGGTGTTAACTTTTGAATCTAGCAAGCGAGTTAACAGCGGCTGCTGTGATACTACAATTCTGGACGGATCGACTGCAACCATGGCACTGGGCTATCATTATAATAGTCCCTGTATTTGCCTTGCAATTGATTCATGTCAGAGTTTATGGTTCGTCTCATGAAATTTATTAATCATTCTCTTGTAGACTTAGTTTTTTATCTAGGCGAATCCGAGTACTGGTTTGCCATGGTCAAAGTCTTAATGATCGTCCTCTTCATTATTGTCGGTTTAATATTCGACTGGGGAGGAGTAAAAGGGCATCCAGGGCCTGTAAGTGGAGGTTGAATCATGGCAACCCTTCAGCGTTTTGACATTCCGAATGCAATCACTAAAGGGGCTTTCCAATTTCCATAACGGCCAAGCGTTTATTGGTGGCTTTGCTTCGTTTGCACAGACCTTCGTTTTTGCCTTTTTCTCCTTTGGAGGCATAGAACTCGTGGCCGTGGCTGCTGGGGAATCTGCAAAGCCATACAAGGCAGTTCCTCGCGCCATCAAGGCCACCTTTTTCCGTATTATTCTTTTCTACATCCTAACGATCTTGACCATCGGGCTGTGCATCAACAATAGTGACCCAACTCTCCTTTCAGCAGCTTTTGGTGAGTACTGGTATCCTCGTCTGCTACTTAAATATTTCGACGTCGATAAACTGTACTAATTGTTTACTAGACAGCGATGTTACGGCCTCGCCAGTAACTGTGGTTTTTGTGCGAGCTGGGTTTGGTGCAGCTGCTCATGTTGTGAATGCCGTGCTCCTTACTGCTGTTCTATCTGCGACAAACTCGTGCTTCTATGCGAGTTCTCGAATGTTGTTATCACTTGCTCGCTCTGGACATGCCCCTCGCGTGTTTGGATGGGTCAATAGTCGAGGCGTCCCAGTCCTTCCTTGTTGTAAGTTTAGCTACTCATTTCTTTCATGAAACCAGTTCCATGTAAACTTTTTACAGATTATCTCTTGCATTTTCCTGCCTAACCTTCCTTACAACGATATGGGGTGAAGGCATCGTCTTTACCTGGCTCCTAAACATCACAGGCATCTCCCTTGCTTGTGTGGACAAGCATTGGCCTCATCTCTTTATGTTTCAGACAAGCGTACAAAGCTCATGGACTGCTACTCTCAGATCTGCCGTATCGTCAGCCTTTTTATCCCGTACTGCCAATCGGGGTCATCACACTGGGTACTTTGATGTTCATCGCTCAAGGATATGCTGCTGTGCGTCAAGAGCCTTTCGAAGCTCGAGTATGTCTAAACGCTTAAATTCCCTTCTTTAATATACCATGCTCACCCTTTTTCTGTGTAGAACGTTGTGGCGACATACATCGGCGTCGCACTGTATATCATTCTCTATAGCGGCTATACGCTATACGAGAAATTTATTCTAAAGCAAAAATACCACTTCGTACCAACTGCGGGCATCGACTTTGTTACTGATGCGGTGTGGAGCCCAGGAGAAGGTGCAATGATTCGTGAACAAGACTTACGGCGACGTAAAGAAAAGGTTTTGTCCGAAAGTCAACCGGGTTTGGCGAGGGGAAAGGCATGGATCAAAAGACATATTTATTGAGGTGTATCAGTTGTTTGAATGGACTGAGCAAGCACGAAACTATTTCTGAAATTGTCAAAGTATAGGGTAAGTTCGGCAGTATAGAGACGACACTTAATTACTGGATGATCCCGACGAGAGACTGAATACTAGGTGATTTAGGAACGGTGTACTTAAAATAAAACAAAAGCAGGAACGGAAACATATGTAATAAGTTACAACACGGCAGAGAGGGAATGAATCTATAGAAATGCAAATAAGTAGGTCATGAAAAATGGTGGAACTAATGCGACGAAATATGATGCAGATGGTGTAGGAGAGAGATGAATGTAAAGGAATGCTGCGGTGGGAATCAGGCAGTCGGCGATACTGCGACGTCACGGAGTCAATGCTCCAGGGCACATCTCATGGCACGGTGTCAGGTAAGATGGTGTTGAAATGGGTCAGGACAGCGGCCACCTGTAAGATGGGTAGGAGATTGAGTGCTTTAATGGCGATGAGAGGGGAAGCTGGGCGCATTAGTCACAGACAATGGCAGAATGTCGCTCAATCGCTCCAGCTGACAGTAATGGGTATTGTCTCCATAGGTTTGAAGTCATGAATCTTTATTAGAGCCTATAGAAATAGATGAACTAGTGTTGAGAATCGATAGCATGGAGACGTACCGATTGTTGAATGGGTGTCAGCTCGTCTGTCTCAGACCTGACTTCAGCTGATGGCGGTGGGTTTTCATTGGCGTTATCGTTATTCTCTGCAGCCAACGCAGGTTCAGCAGGTGCTGGACCTCGTTCTCTAGTTCTCCTCGACTCGCGTTTCCGAATAACCGACCAGTCGTACGTTCAATATCGGTGTTGGCCGTGGCTGATCATACCGTGAGCGTATCCGTGTATCATGGGAGGGACCAGGGAGAAGACCTGAAGAGACAGACGATGATCGTGTTGGCGGACCTTCCATATGGATATCCCGATGTAGTGAACTTGTGCCGAGGTTGTTGTTCGGAATCACGGTTTGAATGGTATTCGTAGTAGGGATTGTACTGCCGTTCTTCACGGGTGTCCATAGAACCAGAAGCAGAGCGCGATATTGAATGAGGCTCTGGAGGAATGACCTGGTTATGCAAATTGAAAGGAATATGCGAAGCCACATTGACCATTTTGCTAAATGAGGGGTCGCGTCAATCATGAATGAAGTTGGCTTTAATACAGAAACGCACCCTTCCTTCGCGCGCACTATATGTCCAAGTCGTTCTTGGAGCTTCCCATGATCTATGCGGACAGTGTCTGGACCACTGTCAACAAGTAAAGCTTTTGATCGAACCAAATCACAACATATGGAAGTTCCGGAAAACATACTAAATGATAGGTGGTTCATCTGTTTGTGGGATGAGATGGGACTCTTCGTTGTAAGAATCATCGACTTCGACCTTAGGATGGCGGCAACAACAGAAGATCTGTGTGAATAGAGCAAACGCCATAGCATGACCCAAAGAAGAAGAAAAAAAGTTCTGGAACCAAGTCAAAAGTGCAGATATGGAAAGAGCTGTGACCAGTGAGTTGTTGGTGACGCGTGCCGTGAAGTGACGCATGGATGTGTGGTTGCCATTGTTTGGTTATATGTACGATGAACTTCAGAACAAAACATAACCGCTCTTGATCACTTTTCTTGGTTTCATCGCTTGCCTCAAGGAGATTTCCTGTACATACCCTAGCTTTTGCTTTGGGGTTTTCGATCTTCTTTTTTTCTAAACAGACACTTATTTCGACGACAGGGCTTTGGCAGCAATCCATCAAGGTTCTTCCTTGATATAACGTCCAAGGGATCTCTTCCCATGACAGTGTCCCTCCTTATTAACTGGCATTGGCTTGGAAACCTTTTTCTTACTTGAATTGTGGTTTCTCATGCGACTGGTTTTTTCCATCATTCAA
>JADNYJ010000287.1:0-41740 GCA_015501075.1 Gymnopilus junonius
AAATGGCGTGCTTGGGTGGGACATATCCGGTACTTTCTATTTTTAGAACTGGCCAGTCTGATCACTGTGGTGATGCTGTACTGTATTCTGTGTGCTTGCACTATAGTTTTAGTTTGTAAATGACTATAATGTGTAATTCCTGTATTTTATATTTGATCTACATTCCTTTGTGTTTTATTTTTACATTCTTGCTAGGCATTTGCTGGCTGTTTAACTGAGGTGGCTATAATTGGCTGGGATTTTTATTAGCCAGAATGCTTGGTAATCATGCTTTCTGGGACAATTGTGTTATAGTAACACCCTGACCTTTGTTTAAGTGAAATGTTCTATCAATCCAGTGTGGGGTGGGTTACTTAGTAGGTGTTATTATATAGCACATAGGTTTTATCTATGCTGTAATTGAAGATGAAGGTCATCCTTGTTGTGCTTGATTGGAAATGTAGTGTCAGTGAGTGGACATATCAAATATTCTTGTCAGGTGGACAATCCTTGTTGGGTTCAGCATTTCTATTTACAGGTAAGGTGGGTAGGTTGGTATGCTGAACATGATTACTTTGCTACATTCATGTTCATCAATTATTTAGCTTAAGTAATTGAGTCCAAAAACCCGATTACTTAAGCAATTTATTGGTGTTTAAGTGATTTATCTATAATTAGGGCAACTTATAATTAACTAGCCATTGGATACTTGGTAATTGTATTGTCCAGTATGATTGTGTTGACAAATATAAATTTTGCCTAGATAATAAATGTATACTTTACTCAGATTGGTATTTGATGCCATTTCATCTGCAATAAAGCAGACAAAACTGAACAATTTAAAACAAAGGTCATCATTGCTGTGCTTCGCAACAAAGTGTTAGCAAAGCTATGGAAGAAAGCCGACCAGACCATCTGGGAGAAGAAAGCGGCAAATGTGGCAGCTGACGTCAATGCATACATGATTTCCTCTGATCAAGAAACATCTACTGACAATGTTTTTCTTTGAAAGAAATCAACATGAATTCCCTGGTCTCCTAGCTAAAGCTATTGACAACTTCCTAAAAAGAGGCCGTCTGGGCACTGTCATCACCACTTTCAACTATGCATTTCATGATACACGTGGTGAGGTTACGATGCTTTTACATAAGTAAAACTTCGTTCTTTTAGGAGGACCTTGATGAAACGCCTGGCCATCATGCAGCATCTCAACATTTCTGCAATCAGAGCAAATGGCATGCTTGGGCGGGACATATCCGGTACTTTCTATTATTAGAACTGGCCAGTCTGATCACTGTGGTGATGCTGTACTGTATTCTGTGTGCTTGCACTATAGTTTTAGTTTGTAAATGACTATAATGTGTAATTCCTGTATTTTATATTTGATCTACATTCCTTTGTGTTTTATTTTTACATTCTTGCTGGGCATTTGCTGGCTGTTTAACTGAGGTGGCTATAATTGGCTGGGATTTTTATTAGCCAGAATGCTTGGTAATCGTGCTTTCTGGGACAATTGTGTTATAGTAACACCCTGACCTTTGTTTAAGTGAAATGTTCTATCAATCCAGTGTGGGGTGGGTTAGTAGGTGTTATTATATAGCACATAGGTTTTATCTATGCTGTAATTGAAGATGAAGGTCATCCTTGTTGTGCTTGATTGGAAATGTAGTGTCAGTGAGTGGACATATCAAATATTCTTGTCAGGTGGACAATCCTTGTTGGGTTCAGCATTTCTATTTACAGGTAAGGTGGGTAGGTTGGTATGCTGAACATGATTACTTTGCTACATTCATGTTCATCAATTATTTAGCTTAAGTAATTGAGTCCAAAAACCCGATTACTTAAGCAATTTATTGGTGTTTAAGTGATTTATCTATAATTAGGGCAACTTATAATTAACTAGCCATTGGATACTTGGTAATTGTATTGTCCAGTATGATCGTGTTGACAAATATAAATTTTGCCTAGATAATAAATGTATACTTTACTCAGATTGGTATTTGATGCCATTTCATCTGCAATAAAGCAGACAAAACTGAACAATTTAAAACAAAGGTCATCATTGCTGTGCTTGACTGGAACTGTGGTAGTGTTGAGTGGCATATAAACACTTTTCTGTCAAATGAATTTAAATGGACAGACATCCTTGAATTCAGAAATGCTACTCCCATGCAAGGTGGCAGCACTGTACCCAATTGCTTAATTATATTTATCAAGTGGTTTGCTTAAGTAATTGAGTTTTTTGACCTGATTACTTAATTGTTCTCATCATTGAGCTTGCTTAAGTAATCGTGTCTGAAAACCCGATTATATAAGCATAGCAGTTGATGGCTAAGTAATGCAGCAGTCAAACTCATTTGACTGAGGTCTATGCAGATGCATGTGAAAGTTCACATAGATTATATTCATTTGGTTTTGGGCCTTGGCCTGCTCTCTTCATTGTCTTGTCATCATATATATGATCACCTCCCCCCTAGATAGGTTCCTCATGCCCTCGTTTCTTTATAACCATACTTGCTCAGCTTGTCATATTAGCCCTTTGTGCACTCGACCATTTCTCTTTTACTCAGAGCTTGCTAGTCATTGGCTTGAGCTTCTCTTTTCTTTTCACTGTACCCAATTGCTTAATTATATTTATCAAGTGGTTTGCTTAAGTAATTGGGTTTTTTGACCTGATTACTTAATTGTTCTCATCATTGAGCTTGCTTAAGTAATCATGTCTGAAAACCCGATTATATAAGCATAGCAGTTGATGGCTAAGTAATCAGGGTTTTGGAACTGATTACATAAACAAATCAACTAGGTCATGTAAATATAGCATGAGCATCTGGGAGGTGCAGGGAATACTTCCATCCCATTCCATACACTGCCTATTTTTGAAAGATCACCCACAATATGAGGAAATTCTTTCATCAATCTTGATATTCAGGTTATATGAAAGACAAAACTTGCTTCTGGTAACCTCATTCCATAGGTGTGTCTCAATGTAATAAACTAGAAGGTTACTTGCTTTTAACAACCTACTGATATGTGGTTATCAAAGAAATTGATGTGGTTCTCAAGCACTCTGGTGAAGTCCCCTAACTCCATTATGTGGTTATTAAGTGCAAAATTTTTGAACTGCAAAGTCAAATTCTCTTAGTGAATCACTGCTGTTTATTTCTCAAGATCTTTGATGACTCAAGCTCCCTGATGCAATTCTCAGTAGTGTTTGAAGGTCTAGTTAGGTCTGGTTTTTGGGGTCCCAGGGTTGCTAACTGAGACCAAGACTGGTTAGGCTTTCTTCCCAGACCCAAAATAACTGAAAATAACTGCAAAAAAACTGTTAACCACAGTTACTAACAGGTTAAGACTGAAATATTAAAAACTGGTCATAACCAGCTATAACCATTGGTAATTGCATCTTTGTCACTTAGGATAACTTGTTGTAGTTTTTGTAAGCTTCAAAATGACCTCAATAACATTAAATTTGGTTAAGAAATAGCTGAGTTATGAATTTTTAACTAGTAATCTACTCTTTTGGCTGATATTTCATAGTTTTTAGCATAACTTGATGAGTTTTTGGTCTAAAAATAATATGATATTGGGGTTGTTTTGATGGGTAGAATTAGGGCTGCACATTAACTGGTCTTAATCAGTCACTTACCAGTCTCATGACTGCAAAAAGACCTGTTAGTTGAAGTTCAAACTAAGCTAACCACTAACCATAGTCCAGTTATTTGCAGTTAGGGCCAGGTTAGGCTTGGTTAATTTCCAGTTAACTAAGCTAACCCTCAAACACTAATTCTTGAGCTCTCTGATGTGGGTTTCTATTGTAGCCATTTGCACAGATATATTGTGGATTGCATCTTTGTATTATAAATGTTTTACAGACCCAGATAAGCAACAATTGATATCAGAAGTTCAAGTACAATAAATCACTCAATAAGACAGGGTATTGTGCATCTATGATAATGGACTTACTAATGCCAACCCCATTCATCACAATATGGTTGTACATGGTGTGGTTGTAGGATCTGATGTCACTGCCCCTCCCACCACTATCTCCATTTTCTGATTTTTCTCTAAGTGTGTGTTGTTTTATTGTAATCAACATCTTACTATAGTATAATTAATACAGAGTAACTATATAGCATTCTCCCAATGCTCTACCACTGCTTTCATAAAGCAGGAAAAGCATCGTCCTGCCACACAAAGCGGTGGCCCGCTAAAACAAGTTATAGTGACAGCACAGCTGAATTCAGTGACAACATTCAGTGCCTCAACAGCATTAGGCTGGAAGATGCTTGTTATTGGCAGATCATGGGGAAAAGTGGAGAGAGCTCATCTGGGCATGTAACTGCATGTCAATTTCAAGCAGATCACCACTCTCATGGTCTGCAGTAAGATTAGTGAGTCAAGTTCTTAGAGAGAAAAGGAGATGCTCAAGAAATGCTAGTGTGTTACAAGAGGGATGAGAAATGCTCAAGGAGCCATCATTTTCAAGACCATACTGTGCAGTGCAGAAGATAGACTGATTAAATGAGCATGTGTGTAAAGGACTTACAGTGTACAGTAAATGGATGTGAATGACCAAGTAAAATTTTTATAAGACAGCAGAGCGAAAGAGAGGAGAAACTGCAATGATGAAATGGGGAATAATATAACAACCAGGTAAATTAGAGATGAGAAACCTGATGCAAGGATGCAGCAAACAAAGAAACTGGAAATGCAGAGAAAAAAGTCTACTGAGGGTGAACCAACAAAATGAAAGAGGAAAAAAAAAGATGGAATCACAAATCCAACCCAACAGCATCAACAACATATAGCACCTGCTGTGGCCTCACAAACAATCCATGAGTCTCCATCCTGCTCATATCAGAAACAGCAGGGCTCACACTGTGCATCCTTTTCATTCTCTCTGAGGAAATCCTCAGCTGATCCCCCTCTCTCTTCAACAGGCCCTTGCCCATCCCATACATGCCATATGCTGACCCGTATGCACCCCCAGTGCCCATGGTGAAACTATAACTTCCACCATCCAACCTCTGATGGCCTATCCATCCTGCCCCCTTCCTCGCCATACTCCCACTCAGATCTGCCCACACCTCCATTGATCTTGAAATACCAGATCCCACACCAACTCTCATCATTCCACTGCCTATTGTCCTCTATTTTCATCTTGCTATCACCTATCATGCCACCCCCCCCATGAATCAGCTACAGGTAATGGAACTTCAACTCTGACCCAGGACCCAGTTTCACCAATGACTTCACTGATGTACCTTGCACAGGCCTTGAACCATTTGCACTTCAATGAAATAATGTATGGGATATCAATTTTAAGTGTGGCACCATGGGGTATGTTGGGATTATTTAGGTGAATAGCATAATATTCCTAGCTCCTACAGAGCTCTTATATACATAGCTATAATGTATCTACAATATTCTAGAGTTAACTACAGAAATAGATGACTCAGTGGATTACTAATTAATAAGTTCTCAAATATACTACTAAATGGCAGATTGATCTCCAATAGGGTATATCAGAGGCAAGGAGAGAGTCGATGGAGGAGAGGGGTTGGCTAGGCTGCTTGCTGAGGAGAGGTTGCTGCTGTTGCAGGAGTTGGTCAGACAAAGAAAGCGCAGGTGAGAGAGGTGGCAGTGGTGGAAGATGTAAGGAGAAGGGTGTTGGAGAGGGTGCTACTGCTGATGGTGCCAATGATGAAGAAGACCTGGCCTCCTTGACACTTCCCAACCAAAGTGTATCACCCCACCCATGCCTTGCCTTTCATCCCAGTAGCAGGCGACTTGATGCTCCTCATGCTGCCGGTGGTACTAGCAACACTGCTGATGCTCATGCTTGATATCTTCAGACTCCTCAGGTGAATTACTCGCAGTCTTCACACTGACTGTACTCACCACTGACGTGTCTTCCTCGACCTCTGATTGACAGGCATGAACAAACCACTAGAGTGAATTTTGAATGATGTAGTCATTTCCATCCTATCTGTCACCCTGGACAATGTGGAGACAGGCCTATTAGCAGAGGACAAAACTGACAATGTGGACAGGTGGGAGGATGGCCTGGAGGTGATTGAGGGTCCAGTCTGATTGGTGGAAGTAGCAGTAGTCACCCTCGACCTCATACTCCCATGTGAGCTGGAGAAGCAATGCTGCTCAAAGTCGACTTTGTCCTGGACATCAATGTCATTGGGGTCTGGGATTTGACAGATGGCATAATGCTCCTCAAAGTTGAATTGGAGTTGGGAGTTGAAGTAGACCACGATCCAGCCCCACTACATGTACTGGCACAGGAGGACATACTCACCAGACTCACGCAGGTGAGATTAGGGTCTTCTGGAGCACACCAGGGGTGTGGGACACCAAACTGGCATTGCTAGCCTGTCTGCCATGCTTCTTCCTCACCCACACTCCTATCATCACCCATGTTTGACTTATCCTCCTCATCACCATAATCCCCACCTGCCAATGAATCCTTATCCCCATCACCATCTTCAATAGTCACATCCCAACTCTCCCTATCCCCATACTCATCCTCCTCCTCCTATGCATGCTCCTCACTGCACTCCCTCCTGTGGTCCTAGCAGACCTAGCAGGCATCACCCCACCAATACTCCTACTCAACACACTCATGTGCATGCTGTTCCTCACATCACTCTCTGCATCAATTTTGGTAGTATGAGGGTGGTTGGAAATCAGCCTCAGTAGTGGATTGTGGGAGGATGCAGAGGCAGAGTTGGGTTGACGTGGTCTATTGGAAGGTGAAGATGATGAGGGTGACCCAGAGCTGCAATTAGGAGTGTGTATAGGCAGGCTAAACAGGTCTTCAATGGAACTTCAATATCTATGTAATGAATCATGGTTAGAATGCAAATTTTTAATAGAGTCCCAAAAAAGATATACTGTACTTATGACCACTAATCTCCTTCAATGCCCATCCTTCAAGAGGATCGAAGCCTTTTTCTTGATGAATCACAAGCCAACATTTGCCAATCCACTTGAGGAGCTCCTCCAGCCATGTCTGCTTGACCTGCACCCACACATGTGAAGTTGCAGCCAGCAGGGTTGCAGTCAGCTCAGTCGGATGCAGGCAGAGCAGAATGGAGGATACAAGCATCTAAACACAACAGAAAATTCACAAATGGTCATATCAAAAATAAAAAACAGCAAAAAACAAACCTGATAAACAACTGGCGCATATGCCTCCTTCATGCCCCTCAACTTGGGTCCATCCCTTCCATACTAATGCCACCCTGCTCCTGATCTATCCTCACCATGAAGTGTGTTGAACATTCAGAAACCAGAGACAGATGCTGTATCATCGAATCCAGATACCATATGAGCTGGTTGAAAGCCCAGAAAGTCAGTGCTGAGTGTCAGTGTCACTTGAAGCCATGGAACATGGTGTGGTGAAATAATTAAATGGCCAAACATCAGGTAAATAAGCAGATACTGTGGAACAAAATGTGATCAGAGCTCACCAGAGATCTGACAATCAATGCCCAGCTTAATGAATCTTGAACCATCATGCTGATTCTCTGCCTGAAAGGACTGCTGGGGTCTTTAGGGATGATAGCTTTGGATGCCATTGCATAGACTGGATGACAACTTGAATGTCAGAGGATGATGGACAGAGGTACCGATTTTGAGGTGGACATACATTCCTGGTTATATGAATAGCTCCTATTGCTGTTGACAGTGACCAGGGGTCTGCTTCCAGGACCACCACAGCTGTTGGTTCCAAATAGTTTGGGGTTGTCATTGCCATCAAGGGCAAAGTTCCACATAAGGCCCTGTTTGTGTTATGCCTGATGACTATAAGTTATCCTGCAGGAAATCAAAAAACTTACCAACTGAGATCCATAATTCAAGCTTCTGGTAAAGCTATATTCATATTCTGCAAAGGGATGATCTGAGAATGACACAAGTTAGCCAATGCCACTGCTACTAGAGCTGGAGCTACTGGTGGTGGTGGTGTTCAAGGTGAATTACAGCCTGTCAAGATGCAAAGATGTTGCCCTCTCTCAGCACAGTGGCCAAGTCATCTACCTGGAGACATCAAAAAGTTAGACTTGGGATGACATTGATGGTGTATGATGCACTGCCACATTCTGTGAATTTACAGAGGACAGCCACTGATGGAGATTAAGCTAATCTAATTTAATCAAGATTCGGTACATCATTGTGGCATACAAAAAATGAAAAATTCCCTTACCTTGAATTCATGTAGAATGATAAAAGAAAGGAAGTTCATTGAAATATCATTTCACTGATGGTAGATAGACAGACAGACCATAGATGTCCATACCCACACACTGAGTTCTTAATTCAAGCAGAACTTGAAGATTGGTCACCTGACAGATGACCAGTAATCCCCACTGCTGGCATTGACCTCTGTTTCTTTGGGAAACAGCCTGAAAGAAACATGTCACCTGATTTCTTTTGGGTGTTTCTCCAGAAACCAGTATTCAGCCTTACCTAATTTGGTATGGCTGACTGATGTTTCTCAAGGAAACAATAGAAAAAAGTCATATGACATGTTTCCTAGGTACTGTTTCCTCAAGAAACACTCCTCAGTGCCAGCAGTGCCCATGAAAAATTGGAATGACCAATTTTTACAGTGTCTTGCATAACTGTTTGCACACTGATTTCGAAAATTTGCCTTTGTATTTGTTTATCTGTGACAAGATGAATTGGGTAATCACAGCCTGCTGACCCAAATCAGGTGGCCAGGGGCCAGGGCACTCTCACAGCCTGTCCAACCAGGGATGTTTATCTTCCTCACTGATCAATGTCTGTCATTGCCATCCTCCTTCCTCCCTCTGGCTCAATGCATGCTTCATTGTTGGATCCTGATAGGTGTTGTAGTTATGGTGGTAAGAAAGAAAACAGTATATGGTTCTGAGGGAACAGCCAGCAAGGTGAGCAATATCGCAAGGGGGAATGTGAAGTTCACTATACCAGATAATGATGCAGGTGCAAAGTTCATCCATGACCTGACATGCCATGGTTGAAACTGACTAAGGATACAGACAGTTGAAGCAGGCTTTTTGACATCCGTGCTCAGAGTCAACACTGAAAGTGGGTCAAACAGTAGATCCAGTGCATGATAATTTACAGGGTTCATAACAGACAAACAAATACAAAGGTCAATTTTTGAAATCGGTGTGCAAATGGTTATGCAAGACACTGTAAGCCAAGTTGGACTTGTCTGCATCTGACCCATCTGCTTCCAAAGTGTGTATGTATTCCCTCGGCTTGAAGCCATCTGCCAAGTACAAATCCGGTGTCCCAGAAGGTGGGAGAATGAAAAAGGTCCTGAGATATTGAGGCACATGATACTTTGCAGCCGCCCTGACCAAGGATAGAAGGTCAGTGAAATTGCTGCCAAAAATTAAGTAAACTGCACTGGTGAAGATTTTGCAAGGTTAGTGAGGCTGAGTCAAACATATTAAGGGAGAGCCAAAGAACTCCATTAGTGCCTATCCCTCTCCTCTGTCAGAACAATAAATGCCATCCATTCATCTTAGTACCAAAATCAGAGAATGCAGAAATCATGGTTGTATAGATTTCTGAAGAAGAAGGAGCATGTGGTAACTCAACAACTCAGCAGTAACCCATGAATGAAAAAGAGTCCATTCTATGCCATGAATGATTAATCAGAACAAAAAAAAAAGAGAAATAATGACATACTCTTGCTCACATGGTTGAATGATTTGAATACCCTACTTTTCAAAAGCAGAAATCACTGGAAAGACTGTGACATTCCACTTGAGTAAAAAGTGAGACTTTGTTGGCTTCGACAATGCAGTGGGCAACTGATTGGTTTTCCCACATTTCGCAGGAGGAGATACTCCTTGCTTCCCCTTCCTTTTCTTACTTTCAAATTGGTGGGTCTGTTGCTTCCACTGCTGTGCTTGAATCTCCATCAACATCATCAGCTCAGTTTCAAAGCACAAAAACAATATTACACACCTGGGAAGCAGGGTTAAATGGTGGATTGGGCATCCCTCCAGACATCTGATCGATGGCTCATCACTCATTACATTCCTTTGCAATGTCTAGAAATGACTTGAAAGATTTTGGACCTGTTGCAGACCCAGGTGCCTCCAAAGCCATGTTTGCAGCCTCAGGAGATGCCACACTACCATTAACCAGCTTTTCAAGAGTTAGTATGTCATCAAATGGGGGAAAATCAAAGAGAATGAATGAACACCTGGGCCATTGTTAATGGGGACCATAGAGGTGGACTACTCATTGATATTAACAAAAGATAGGAGGGAGGACCACTAATGATGTACTTACCTTGGGGTTGTGACCAGGCTGTGGCTAGTTTGCAGAGAAACTAGGTGGATGAATGACTTCAGGGTTGTGGTGCTGATTACCATGACAGCTGCAAAGGCATATCATGGGAAGAGTGTTGGCACTTGACTCTCCATTGCATGGATAAAAGCTAGTGCATGATGGGGCCTGAGGCCCCATCAGGGCACCCTTCATTTGCACAACCTCTCAGCTGCGATCAATGGACCATAGTGGTAGAAGCTTGACAGGGAGTGAGGGAGGAGAGTGAAGGTGCAAAGAAAGGGAGAAATGTGAGAATCCCAAAAGTTTATCTGGCAGCTTCACCATTCCAAGGGATTTCCATAATGGGAACAAATTTTGCCCAACTTTGGAGGAAAAACCCTTGGCTCTGGAATGCACAGATTTGCTTCCAAAAGTGTTGAAATCTAAGTCCATAGATAATAGCCTAGTCAATGCTAGATACAAATAGAACTCAGTCAGGATATAATCGACTAATATTAAGTCTCCATACCTAGATACAAATAGAACTAAGGTACATAAGTAAAATGAAAAGGGATAAAGAATAATGAGTGGCTCACCTCAGTTGGGATATAATCAACTGAGGTGTTCCTACTCCTACACAGGTCTTATATATGTATCTACATGGGCCAAGGCCCTTAGTCCGCACAAAGCATGTAAGCTAGAGAGAAAGAAAGAACAATATGAACAATGTAGAAAATGCGATGGGCCCAAAAAACATAGGCCCTTTGGTCCTCATCAAAACACCCATCTATTTTTGGTGGTCAGTGTAAAAATACCTTCCAACACTCCTCCTCACCATAAACCATAAATCACTCCTCCTCATGAGGAATCATTTGAGACCTAAGACATCCCATAGGCATGCAAAGTGTCGATGCTTGAGAGCTTTGGTGAATATATCTGCCAAGTTGTCATTCATATTGATGTATTTCAGTGAGATTTCTCCCATATTGATGCACTCTCAGAGGAAATGATATTTGATGTCGATGTGCTTGACACATTGATGGAGGGACAGATCCTTGGACAAAATGATAGCAGCATTGTTGTCACATAAAAGAAGGGTGGAAGAAGGAGGCTGAAATCCGATTGTGGATAGAAGACCTCTGAGCCATATGGATTCTTTTGATGCCTCAAATGCTGCTGTGTATTCTGCTTTGCAAGAAGATGTTGCAACAGTTTTCTGTTTTTGTGCATTCCAAGATATCAGGCCTGATCCAAGCATGAATCCATAACCTCCAACACTCCTCCTCATGTCAAGACAGTTAGCCCAGTCTGAGTCAGTAAAACCAAGGAGTGTAATAGATTTATTGCCACCAAGAGTTAGCTCTAGTTCCTGAGTTCCTTTGAGATAGTGAACAACATGAATAGCTGCATTCCAGTGAGCATAGGTATAGGAATCAAGGAATTGGGACAGTTGTTGCATGGCATAAGAGATATCCAGGCAAGTACCAACTGAGAGATAAATTAAACATCCAATGAGAGATCGATAGGGGAGTTTGTTGAGGCATTCCTGATCAATGGCAGAGATGTCCTTTTTAACAGGATGGTGAAGTTTGAGTCCAGGGTCCATTGGAGAATTAAATGGGTAAGCATCCTGCTGACCAAACTGATGAATGACTTTGTCAATGAGGGGGATTTGGGACAGGGAGACCTTGCAGTTGGTTTGGTTTCTAGAAATACCAATGCCAATGCAGTACTTTACCTCACCAGAACTAGAGATCTTCCAGATTGTCTTCATTTGAGCTTTGAAGCATTTGTTCTCTTCTGGTGGGTGAGCAATGGAGAGAAAATTGTCAACATGTACTGCTGCAATCACTATCCTGTCCTCCTCCTTTCAGTAGTAAATGCAAGATTTGCATGACAAGCACATAAACCCCCATGATAACATGGCCTCATTCATCATCTTATTCCAGATCCTCCCACTCTGTTTCATCCCATATAATCCTCACTGTAACTGCCACACCCATGTCTCCTTTCCAACTTTCTTGAAACCCTTTGGTTGCTCCATATATTGTACTTCATCATCTGGCAATAGGCCATATAGGAATGCTGTCTTGATGTCAATTTGTTGAGCATCCCAGTTGAGCATGGTGGTGATGTGAAGAAGTATTCTCCAAGATTCCATGCACACCATAGGTGAAGTAGTACTCATGTAATTGATGCCCCAACATTGTTCATAACCTTTAAATACAAATTGTGCTTTTCATCGAGTTAATTGCCCCTTTTCATCAATCTTATTTGTGAGGATAATGGTGCCCTTCCAGACTTTGGAACCTTTTGGCATATCAGATCTGGGGATGAGTTCATAGATGCCCATGTCCTTCAATGATTTTAATTCATTGTCTATCACCGCTCTCCATTTGGTAGCCTCTGGCCTGGTCTGAGCCTCCTCCCAATTCTTTGGAGCATCCATAGCAAGGTGGTGAGCACTTAACGCTGAACATTCAAAGATAGCGGAGAGGATGGTGTTGAAGGAGTAAGAAACATTGCCCTCCTCCTTAATGCTCAGCTTCTCAAACATCTGGCATAGTTCCTCTGAAGGTAGAGCTTGGTCTTGAATTTTGGGCATGGTTGATGGATCATCTAGGTCCCCTAAATCACATTTAGCCTCCTCCTCAACTCTATTTAGCTCATTCCTCCTCTCCTCTTCCCTAATATCAGCAAGGTTCTTCTGCCTCTCTGCTTTCTCTTCCTTCTTCCTTTCCACTGCTGCTCTAACCTCTGCCAGTGTCCTCTCTAATCTTGATGGTTCATCCGGTCCACATTTTTGATGATTCAATCTGTGAGGGCCATCAATTGCATCATGATCCAGATGGTCATTGAGATCTACAGGGTCTTCTGATGGTTTAGAGTCCACTGGATCGACATCATTGATGTCATTATCCAGAATAGGTTGGCATAGATTATTTGGCAGGAACTCTTCCTCCTCCTCACCGTTGAAAAGGATCAGAGTTAGGTTAGCACCATGAGCAATTTTGTCGATGGTGTTAGGTCCTGCTGAGACTGGTGGAGTGGATGGGATAGGTAATAAAGTAGGTGTTGGAGTACCAGGGGGAAAGGGAGCCTCATGGCTTTCAATGAAATGGATGTGATAGGAGCTGTAGACAACCTTGCATTGTCAGTCATAGCAATGGTAAGTTTTAGAACAGAGGTCATAGCTGATGAGGACACACTCAACCAATCATTCATAAACCTTGGGGTTGTGGCAATTCTGGATGAGAATAAATGCATGACAACCAATTTTGCACATGTAAGAATAGTCAGGCTCATGTCCCTTCCACAGTTTGTATGGTGTTTGGTCCCATAAGTTGTGAGTCCAGACTTTGACATGTAAATGAGCAGCTGTAAGATAAAATTTGTCCCATAAATTTTTGGGACATTTAGCATAGAGACGCATGGTCCTCACTTTCCCCATAAGTGTGCGATGCATGCATTCAACATGGCCAATGTGGGCGGATGTATAGGGGGCAGAAAAACATTGTTGTGTGCCTGTCTCCTGTAGCCAGGCTTCAACTGCACCAGACTTCAACTCTGTACCATTATTGACCAAATAAATCTTGACCATTTCACCTGTTTCCTTTTCAGCCTCCAATTGCCAAGCTTGCAGAGTAGGATATGCTTGGTCCTTCATCACGAGGGGAATAGAGAAAATGTAGTTCATGTAATCATCCACAATATCAAGCATATATTGATTCCCTGTATGTGAAGTGACATTCACCAGTCCAAAAAGATCTATCCAAACTATCTCGAGGCATTTAGTCACCCTCTTCCCCTCCTCCCACTTCTTAGGTACTGGAGTTCTCATCTGTTTGCCAAGAACACAAGATACACATTTAGAAGGGGTAAGGTTAGAGAGGGTGGAGGGCAGACCTTTGACCATGCCATTGCGAGCCATGTGTTGGATGCATTGATAGTTGGTATGACTGAGGCAGTGGTGCCAGTTTTCGAGCATTGCAGGTGCAGTAACAGCATATGCTGACGCATTGATAGGGGGGATATCAAGATCATACAAGCCAGTTGTCTCACTAAGAGTGCCAGTAGCGACGACATTCCCATCTAAGTGTACATTGCAGGTGAGGCCATCAAAATTGACCCTCTGTTGGGAATGTCGCCAGAGTGCAGAGATAGAGAAAAGATGGACACCAGCATCAGGAATGTGGAGAGCATTATAGAAAATGAGGATGTGGCCATGGGCCTGGTGAATGACAATATTGCCAACACCAATAGCTGGGACTATCACACTGCCCAGTCCCTTGATGCCATGTGGAGTGATCAATCTGTAATTAATAAAATCCTCATGGATGAGGCTGATATGGGAACTGGCACCAGAATCAAGTTTGAATGGCACAGTATTGACTAGCTTGAAGCCAACAGAGGCCTGAGTGGCAGCAGATAGAGCAAAGTCCTCAGAAGTGATGGGTGTGGAGGATAAAGTAACAGCAGGAAGATCCTGCACATCATAGGTCGCCATCCAGCCTTCTAATTCAATCATCTCCATTGAGTATGGTGTGGCAGAGACAGGGATGGAAGCTATCCCTGCAAAAGGGGCAGGGTTGGGTGCTGGGGGTGCCTGAAAGATATTGGCATCAACCTCAAGGATAAGCACCTGTCTGTTAGCATCCTTGTATGGGATCCGAACCTTCTGGGTAGCACCAGAAGAGGTGTTCAGAGTTGTGGACTTCATCTTTGAACCTGCTTCCCTGTCAAGATGGTGCTGTGCCTTTGATTCCTTGATTGTCTTTCCTGCCATTCCTCCTCCAGCACTAATGCAGTACTTTGTTTCATGACCACATTTCCCACAATTCTTGCATAGTAGAATATTGATAATTTGTTGTGCAGAGAGTGCAGAGGATGAATTGGCAGAAGGTGGATTATTTTGACATTTATTCATGTCTATAAGACATTGCTTGACTTCTAAGAAGGCCCAAATTTGGGTAAAAGAGAAGGGGGAGTCTGGTGTCGCCTGTTGCATGCAGTCCTGAAGCTGAAATTGAATGCCTTCATGTTCCTTCCCAAGAATGTTCAGAGTGATAATGGAAAGGAAGGTCTCCTCTGCAAGTCCCTCAGATGAATTCATAGCTTAGGCACAGCAGATGAGATCAGTGGCCTTGTCAATAATTTTGGTAATAGATTCTGATTGACTTGTGATAACAATGCTCATCGCCTGCTTCAGAAGGTAGACTTGTGCCACTGGCCCATCACTACTGTGGTGGGCTTTGAGCTTCTCCCAGTATGCCTTGGCACCAGAATGAGGCGGATCTCTGAGGGCCTTCCATTCAGTGTCAGAAATAGCACTGGAGATGAAAGCACATGTGCTCCAGTCATTAGAATTCCAGTGGCAAAGGGCTTGAGGTTCAAGAAGAGGGTTCAGCATATCAGCATCACTGGTGACATAGTCATAACTGTGATTAAGAGACATCACAAGGTACATATCTTGAGACCATGAGTTCCAGTTGGCCTTTTCCTTATCGAGCTTCTCCTTGTCAAAAGAAGTGAAGGAACCAAGCAGTGGTACAGAGGGCCAGGTAGCATCCATGTCATGAACAGAAGCCAGATTCAGAGACAGAGATGGTGCAGGACTCTGCTGAGCAGTATCAGGGACATCATTATTGGGCATTGTAAAGCAGAGGTAAATGCAGTAGCAGTAGATGCAGAAGTGATTGGGGGGAGTGAGCTAAGTAGAACATGTTGATAAGATAAGATGATTTGATGGATCTTGATTTCAGAGAAGGCCCATAACCTGTTGAAATCTAAGTCCATAGATAATAGCCTAGTCAATGCTAGATACAAATAGAACTCAGTCAGGATATAATCGACTAATATTAAGTCTCCATACCTAGATACAAATAGAACTAAGGTACATAAGTAAAATGAAAAGGGATAAAGAATAATGAGTGGCTCACCTCAGTTGGGATATAATCAACTGAGGTGTTCCTACTCCTACACAGGTCTTATATATGTATCTACATGGGCCAAGGCCCTTAGTCCGCACAAAGCATGTAAGCTAGAGAGAAAGAAAGAACAATATGAACAATGTAGAAAATGCGATGGGCCCAAAAAACATAGGCCCTTTGGTCCTCATCAAAACACCCATCTATTTTTGGTGGTCAGTGTAAAAATACCTTCCAACAAAAAGCCCTTGGAATGACCAAATTTTCCACTTAGGTGAAGGTTAACCAGCATGGTCCATCAAGGGTGCACCAGGATTAGAATGCCGGACCGGTAGCCAGTTAGTTAGTCCGGCCATAGGCTGCTGAAAATTTTTTGGGAATACCCTCCAGCGAGCCCTCAGAATGGCACATACAGCCTTCCAAATGACTGTAGCTATTGAAAAAATAGTTTAGTGAGCTTCTAAGAACTCCCAAGAACATGTTTTGTGTAGAGGAAGGTGCAGAAAACCAGAAAATTACATTTTTTATTTATAAATAATAATTAGACCTGGGATAATGAACGACAGCATGAGTCTTTCCTGTAAAAGCATGGGAACAGCTACAATGGACTCACCTTAAATGAATAGGGAAATCTCAGAGAGACGGAAAGCAAGACCAGGGAGAAAGAGCCTGAAATTGCTGATGATGTGATGGCAAATCCCATAGTGGCAGAAAACGAAACAAACACAATATCGGCCAATCGTGCTTGGGTCTGCAATTGATGAACCAATAGTGCCATCCAAGAGAAGAAGGGGAGTGAGAGCTATCAACCTGAATAGTTGCCTTTGCAGCAAGGTTGTTGATTCATCAAATTCATCAAAAGTGGCTGTTAAATGTAAACACATTGGCTGTGAAACACAATGGGTACATAGTACAAGTGGTTTTTGTGGGTGTAAAAGCTTTCACTCATGATAATTGTCTCAAGTGGCATGTTGACTGCATTAGCGATGGTGTTGTTCCACAAATTGGATGTGTGAGGCATGTAAAGTCAGTAGTAGGGGGGGTCGAGGTGGTAAACAGTTGAGAAAATGAATGTATGATGTCATATTTCTAAAAATAAACATGTGCCTGATTATTAAGATGGTTGGTTCAAGGGCTTGGGTCAGAAAGAAAAAGTTGGAGTCTAGTTCTACCATTCCAATCTGTGTACCCCCTTGTGGTTCATTGCTGAACACCGGTGTCTGAGATTTTCCTGGTGTGGTGGGAACACACCATTGTCTCGGACCCAGAGTCCCCTCCTTGATGAGCTATGCATACCAGCATTGTTGGAGGTTTAAATGATGAGCCCATTTATTTTATGTATAGTATACCCTTGAGCACAGTTTTTTGGTAAGTCAAAATTTGAGTAGAAAGTAATTTGTATCATAAGTTTAAATACTGAGAGCTGGGCCATTGAAAGGGCCTTGAAGTTCCCAGTCATCACATAAGTAATAGGCTCTAGGGTACAGATATTTGTGCATTGCATGATTTTCCAGATTCATCTGTTAATTGAAAGTTGTTGGCTCTCTCATTTTACCTAAATTAGGGTGTTATGTGGGAGGATGAAGAATATGATCTCTGAAAGTTGAAGGGAATTTTCAATTTCCTGATAAATGTTTTTATATATTCCTTTTTGAGTTCAATGGCCATTCATCACATGTGGATTAGACTCTTCATTATAAGAGTCATTAAATCTGGAAAGAGTTATATTAATAATGAGGCCCACTCATCTAATTGAGATCTCCCATATACCCAGTAAATCTGGATTTCAGAAAGTGCAGTGCACCTGTGCACCGGTGTGTGCAGCAGCAAACCCTGACTTGCTACACATGAGCCAAATGCATCCTCCTCACTCCCTCTCAAGTTCGCGTTCTCACATGGTATTGAGTAGCAAATGGTACATACAGCGGCAAACCACTGCATGCATGATGCACTCTGCATAGTATCGATGTAGCTACTAGCTTACCTGGGTTGTTAGAGGCTAGTGCTAAGGTGACTACTTAGGCTACTACAGAAGTACAAATGACTTGTATTAGGATGCTGTTTAGAGCATCCTTATATACCTACAGGACATGCAGTGACTAACTACATATGAGTAATGCATAAGGCAATTACTCAGATAATTACTATGTAATTACTAATATCTACTCATAAGATGAGTAATATGCTCACTAAGTGATCACATGTTTTAGTCATATAGGATGACTGTGATACTCTGTCATCACTGGATCTAGTCGTGTATAGACATGTCTGATCACACGTGTCATGTGAGTCATGTGATGTAGTCACATGGACACTTATCATGTCAACACTCCCCCTCAAGTAGTGCCACGCTAGCGCACATACTTGTTCTGACATGATGTGTCAGTATTCTATTCTAAGGGATAGAACTCTATGCCTAGAGCCTGTCTATGTTTAAGGAACAGGGTAGGGCCTAGATTCTTGGTGAACATATTGGCAACATTTTTGTCCATAGGGACGTGCTCTATTTTAATGTTCCCAAGTTGAGTACTTTCTTCTCTTGTCCCTTTATGGTAAAGCCATCAGGCTGTTCCATATATATCTCCTCATCAAGTTTCCCATATAGGAAAGCTGATTTGACATCAAGGGACTCTATGCGCCATTTCTCAAGAGTTGCTAAGGCTAAGATTGTTTGGACCAACTCGAACCAGACAACCAGTGAGAAGATCTCATCATAGTCTAGGCCTTCTATTTGGGAAAATCCCTTGGCAACTAGATGGGCTTTTTTACGTCCATCGGACTTAATATCGAAAACCCAATGATTTTTGATGGCCTTTCAGCCTGGAGGTAGGTCAGCAAGCTCATAAACTTTTCATTTATGAAGGGCCTCTAATTCTTCGAATTGAGCCTTGTGCCATTCCTGTTGTTGATCAGCAGGTAGCCGTCTAAGATCTTTACTAGTCCAATTTCGGATGTTCAATGGATTTGGAAGTGCACTATCAGAAATTGCCTTAGAAAGTAAATAGGCATGCCAATGTGCTCCCCCTTTCGCTCCCATATTGGGATTGTATGGGTACTCAGCCATGTGGTCACTAGAGGCCATAGACAAATTTGGAGTGGATCCGGTTATGTCTAATCTGCGCTGGTGATCTCTATCAGTGGCTGTACCAGGAGGGTATACATTCCCTTCTTTTTGCATACTTTTACTCTCATGAGTGCTCCTTCTTGGAGCATCACCGGCAGCTCCCCCTGATGGGCCAGCACGGGGTTTCCGCAGTGCAGGTGGTGGGAGATTAGAACTCGGTCCTTGCCTAGGAGTAGAAGGCATACTTGGAAGAGTATCTGCTGGTGACTTGGGAGGTGGAGTCTTGGGTGGCTCATCATCATGAGGTACCTCAGGCTCACTTGATGGATTATTTGGGGGTGGTGTATAGGATGGTCTCCTTAAGGTCTGAATGGATCTGCTGGAATCATTTGGTTGCACATTTGACATTGTCTGGGAAAGAGTGTGAGTGCATCTTTCCTTTTGCGCAACCTTCGCATATGCCAGCATCCTTCGGGACTTTAATAGATGGGAAGTTTTCGGAATTAGCCTTAAACTTCTCGAACACTTGAGTGGAAGGGTGTCCAAGTCATCTATGCCATAGATCATAATCTTCGGCATGTACCAATTCCATCGCAATCAAGTTCTTTCCAGAGATGATCTGCGACTTAACCCAAAACATAGTATCATGATGAGAATGCTTCGGCAATGCATTTAAAATGGTGCGGCTATTCTCTTTGGATATGAAATTAAGTGATTTTGAATCACCTAACACAATATTGTTTGCGCTGAGGATTTGACCCATCAACAGAAGTCGTACAGTCACATCAGGCATGTAGAATACTGGATGAAGTCGCAGTGTTTCATGCATCACAGTATTATCTTTATCGGTAACTTCTGTTTCAATAAAAACAGTACCAAATCCATCGATATAGGCTATGCCATTAGCAGTTTGGACCTTTGGTCTTTCTTTGCTTGGAAATTTGGTAAGTTCTGAGAAGTCAGAGATTTGTCCAGAAAAATGCATGGACACTCCAGAATCTACAAGCCATTCCTCAAACATCTTTTCGCGTTCCTTTCCCTTACAGTTTGCACAAGAGACAACATGATCAAGATATATATTGTAGATAGTAAATAAAATTAATTTACTATCTACCCCATTCAGTATGTTAATACCTGTGGGTTGATCAGTTAGCATCTTGTCAACATGTGAACAAGAAGGTACTTGCCAGTCCGGATGAGGGAGGAGCACTGAATTGCCATGATTCTGCTTGATCTCGTCCTCATAGGAGATTGGGTCTGAATCCTGCATCATCTTGTACATATTGTCCTGGCTCTGTTGAGCTGTTTTAGTAATGACATTCCCATCTGCACCAATATAGTGTGATCCGAGATGAAGGGACTCACCAATCGGTGGTGGCGGTGGAAGATCTTCTTCCCCAAAGGAGATATACTCCTCATCATCGTCCACATAGGTGAGGTCGCCTTGTGACACTACTCCATTCATTCGATTCCAATCTTCCACCATAAGCAGTTCGGAATCGACTGCCATCTGAGAAGGATCTGGGGTCAGTGCCCAATAGGGCTCAGGACCAAAGAGATCATTACAGATCTTGGTCATCATTGACGACCCCAATGCAACATCCTCTGTGGTGGTGCTACTGTGTAAATACACAGTGCTACTCATTCCCACATTCTCGGCAATCCTACTTGCACCCGTATTAAGGGTGACTTCCTCGAATCTACTCAAGGTGGCAATGGTCGGGGTAACCCCGATCCGAGACATCAGGTCCCACGATTTCCTAAAAGAGGGGTATGGCGCCATTCCCCAAGTGGGGTTCTTCCAGGTGCCTTCGCGGACTTTGCAAGAGGTAATAGTACCTCTTCCACTAATCTCAACAACATTGTGAGTAGTGGGGACTGGGTGCGATTTCTCCAGTGGCAGGAAATGCGCCGTGGATGCGAGCATGAATGGCTCTTCATCAGAGTCCTCAACAAAGCATGCTGACTTTGGTTTGAAGCCAGCGCGGTGAGGTTTCCTCTTAGGATACTGCTTTTTCTGTGAACTGCTGGGGTTACCAGCATTCTCCTGATCAGAGTGGCGCAGTTCAGGACCTTTCCCTTTGATCGCAGTATTGCGCTGTGCATTCGCATTGTTAGCCTGTTGGTTTCTGGGCCGGCTGTCCTTAGGCAGATTGAGCTGCTTTGGCACATAGAATGTGCCATGCTTTGGTTGCTTGTGCTGCTTAAGGTGCCCAAATCGGGCAGCCCATGTGGTGCAAATGCTGTCAAAGAGGTCTTTCAGTTCCATATTTGGAACTGAGTTTTGCCTAGTGAAATCTTCCATCATCTGCTGATAAATGGATTCTTGCGATGTGACGTTCATGGCAAGTGGAAGATTCATGAGTAGAACTAGGCATGCCATGGATTGAGAAACCATGGGTACCATGCCAGTGGAACCAGTTGATCCTATGGCATTCGGATCATTGACGAGCGGGAGACGTCCATAATGGAATTGGAACTTGGCGAGCTGGGGGTTGGGATTGGAGAGATCAATCTTGAGATTCATGAGGACCCTAAAGTCCTCAAGGGTCTCAACGAACATCTCCTTGGAGTACTTCGTTTTGATCCAATCCCAAGCTTCAGCTGCAGACAGGGTTTTAACCTGGTCCCAAATACCAGTATTGAGGCACATGGCCAAAAGGCTGAGCGCCTTGGAATTCTTGGAGTTGAAACTCTCCAATTTATGGTGGTACATTTCTTCGGCGGCAGTCCAGCGAGAGAAGCAGGCATTGTACAGGTTCAATTCTCCCTGTGTAGGTCTGGTGGCAGGAGTGGTTTCGGTGGCATGAGTGCCAGTGGGGAATGAGGGTTCCCTGATTGTTTGCTCTGGAGGAGTGGTGAGGGTCCCTTCAAGGACGGCTTTGACATCCATGTGGAGGATGACGGCCTCCATCTTGGATGCCCATTGGCAGTAGTGACAACCATCAAATTTTGGAAGGTTGGAGGTGGTGAAGGAGATAGAAGTGGTGTTCTTTATGGAAGACATTTGTTGAGTTTGTTTGGATGATTGGATTTCTGTTAAGAAAAAGGCTGGGTTGTGTCAGCAACAGGTGTGTAAAAGCGTGCTAAATAAAGAAAGCACTGCTAAAAATACCTGCACCAGACATGGAATTAACCCCTTAAGGGCAATTTGTCCAGACAGCGACAGATGTCTGGGCCCACATGACAAGGCCCTATACAATGTTGCACATGGTAGCAAACAATTGTGGGAGAGCATTCTGTCTAGCGATGAACAGCTGTGGTCGATGTTCTGCCTAATGGCGAACTATCTTCCCAGGTAGAAGTAAGCTACAGACCAATGCTAAGCAGGTTCTGCACAATGGCGAACAATGCTGGACAGGTTCTGCCCTAAGGCGAACTCAATGTCCAGCAGGTTCTGCCAATGGTGAACAGCATGCTTTGCTATTGGGGCCCATAACCTATTGAGCAGCAAATGGTACATACAGCAGCAAACCACTGCATGCACAATGCGCTCTGCATAGTATCGATGTAGCTACTAGCTTACCTGGGTTGTTAGAGGCTAGTGCTAAGGTGACTACTTAGGCTACTACAGAAGTACAAATGACTTGTATTAGGATGCTGTTTAGAGCATCCTTATATACCTACAGGACATGCAGTGACTAACTACATATGAGTAATGCATAAGGCAATTACTCAGATAATTACTATGTAATTACTAATATCTACTCATAAGATGAGTAATATGCTCACTAAGTGATCACATGTTTTAGTCATATAGGATGACTGTGATACTCTGTCATCACTGGATCTAGTCACATATAGACACGTCTGATCAGGACCCCTGATTACTCTGAAATAGGTTGGATAAAAATCCACCCTTCTGCGCAGCCGAAGGCCGCGCGAGCTCAGATAATATTAGGGCAGGTTTGACAGCCTTGGGTATGATCCTATATCCACCCCAAGCCTGGGCCCTAGGCTGTAGGTAAGATACTGTCCACCTATGCGGAAGGTCGGCACCATGCCATCATTTGTCAGTGGCATGGCTGGAGTACACAATGATAGTTCGTTGGCCCTTGGACAATGGCTTTGGTCATTAGAGGATGTTCAATAATGGGCCTCCTAGATATTTTCTGCATTATATACACTTTAACGTAGATGAACATATTTTTCCTCCTTTCTTCCCCATTTTTACTGCTTTGCAATGTCCATTTCTAGCCCTGGTGACCTCATCAGTTAAATCTTGCTTCTCGAATATAGAACCCCAATACACCAATGTTTTCCTTGTCAAGTGTAACATTCCTTCACATGCATTTCTTAGGCACCTCCGTGAAGAAGCCAGTCAAGCTATGCTCGATGGCAAAGTCTCAATTGTTGACTGGAAGAACAAAGACATCTATCTGACCCACCGTCAGTTCCGTGTGCTTTGGCATCCAAAACTGAAGCCTTTAGGCCTTCCACGGTTCGAACATTTGCTGGCGAATGCTTTCCTTTATCTCATCCCAGATTCTTGCATTTGAGTCGACAAGTCAGATTTATTAGAGTTGACCCCTACTTTTTTTGATCAAGTTTTCTCGAAGCTACTGATGAATGACAAGCCGATTATAGCAGCGGTGGGATGGTTATTGAAGCGACGAAGGCAGAAGAAGGCGCTGAGCGAGGAAAATCGCGAAATAGAGTAGAAATGAGGCTGCAAGAATTATTACGATTTTTTTACGATTTTTAGGCAATTTTATCCATTTTTTTTCGATGTCAGATACACCGTCCACCCATGGGGAGGAAATTTTTTTCCTTGGATACGAAATCCACCCAAATTTGGGTCAAATCAGTCACTTTTGTGTCCACCCACGGTGGGCAAAAATCCGGGATTTCCATATCTGACCTATCTCAGAGTAATCAGGGGTCCTGTCTGATCACGCGTGTCATGTGAGTCATGTGATGTAGTCACATGGACACTTATCATGTCAACACATGGCTGACCTCATGCCCAATGTATTTGCTCTATGCAAGGGGATAAAACTGCACATAGCCTTGATATTTAAATGATGCAGCTATATTTTGATCTCTGTATGCTGAAACCAGCATGTAAGTTCAATATAAATCATGACTTGATACAAATAAAATAAGTTTTTCAAATGGGTAAGAGTGAGTGTATGATATCATGTCATCCAAATGTTAAAAGTCCTTCTCCTATGATTTAAGGTGCTGTATGCAGCATGTGAAATGTATCTTTAAGTTGTCCAATGTAGTACTAGTACAGAGTACTTAGGTGTGAATAGATGTCACTCAGGTTTGAAGTCATGCATCTTCTGTATATAATGTCAAATATGGCAAAGGTAAGTGCATTCTATGCTTCCAGCTTGATTGTAGTATATATGCAAAAAGGGTAGCACTTTTAATTTCAAGGTAAAAGAAGTCAAAGGATATCATTTTTGTCATGTTGCTCAAGTATTTCACCATTATTAATCAAGGAAAAATGTGTACATGCTAGGAATCTCTTTTAAAACTTTTGTTATAGAAATTAAGGGCATGTAGTCCTATGTGAACATGCAGAAGGTGATCAAAACAATGACTGTGAGGAACTTAAAGGAAATCTATTGTTAGATACACTTCCCTTTCTGGCAGCTAGCTGGCCTATGTGCACCTTATGGCTTTTGCTGCTGCACTTTGATGGCACACAAGTGTGGCACACTTTCCAAGAACCAGAAGCTCTCCATATACCCTATTTTATTCTGGTATGTCAGACCAAAGGACATAAACCAGTCCCTTGTCAGGCTAAGAGACAGTGAGCAGTGGAAAGATATTCTTGTCTGCTGATTATATTCTGACTGTTGTCCTTTTTTCTCATGAGGGGGTTTAAGTTGTCTTAGGTATTGTTTCCTTGCCTCAATTTATACAGTGTCAGTGGAGTTGAGCAGACTAATTTCATTTCCATACCATCTTGAGCTTTTCTTAAGTTGAACCTGCATAAACAATTTATATAACCACAGATATCCATTCCGGACATTTGATTGTCAAGGGATTATTTCCAGTTGTCAATTAATTATGGAATGTGATGAATGATTCCTGAATTTCACAGAAATAAGTGACAATTGGCTTGCCATACTCTAGCTCATTTGAGTCAGTTTTGGTGCACTCCCATATTTAATTGATATCTTAGCTCAGGCTTGTTGTAACTGGGTTGTAGGCATCATTACTTTGATGACATTCAAGGCATTATATATGTTTCAATCAAATTATTTTGTGAGTGAGGAAACCAATACTCAAGCCTGAGTGGCCAGGCCATAATGCTGGCTGTATGAAACCATGAATTAGACTCAACCAGAAGAAATCAGCTGATGAGGATGCATGTCCACTCATCACCCAAGAAACAGTGCATAGTCTGAGTCCTATATAGCCATGGTACTCATAATAAGGAGTGTTGGTAGGAGAAAGCTATTATATTGGATCGATGGTGCACTTGGCTTGTGGATGACATTGGCATACAGCTGATCATGGTCTAAATAATGCACTCCCTTCAGGAGGACCAGCTCTGTATCAGAGGCTGGGTTTTGAGTCATAACCAGGAAGCTCCTGGACCAGGACTGCAGTACACAAACCTGGGTTTTGGGAATACCTAGGAAGCTCCTAGGACCAGGACTGCAGCACATGAACCTGGGTTTCAAGACCATCTTTGTAATAAACATCCTGATGGTAATGGGGTTGGTGCTGTTGAGGCCGCGTCCTTATAGGACTGGCAGGAGGAGGAGCACGGCCACGGTGATGGTCACCAGGAGTGGGACCGAGCATGCCCACCAGCTCTGCATGATCAGCTTGCCGTTCCGCCACATTGCATCTACGTTCTGCATCTGAAAGTTGCGAACAAAGGCCCTTGAGCTGCCGCTGAGTCTCACGGAGCTGGCCATTCAGTTGAAAAATCTGCTGGGACTGCAAGGCAGTGAGTGCATTCTCCTCATTATGTGCGAATTGAGTGCGAGGATCAAGGGCAGAGGAGATATTGGACAAGAGTTCTTGGCCAGAGTTGCATGGAACACAGGGTTGAATGCAGTCTGCTGGAAGTCGGCGAGCTACTGGACCATCCTCCTTCTCTTTCTTGACATGAACCTTCTTTGTTGCTGTCTTCGTGGCCTTCTTCTCCTTGGTTTTCTCCTCAGTATCAGAGACTTCGATGACATCATTGGCGTCAATGATATCTTCATCATCTAAATCACGAGAGCCGGCCTTCTCATTCATCAGTTCATCAATTTCATGAGCCCATAGCACATGCGGTGGGCACTCAGCATCACCGGTTGGCTTCGAGGTTTTGATGAGCTATTACATATTACAGTTAGAGATGGGATGCTGTCAAAGAAAGGAAAAAAATCGCGCACCTGCTTGAACTTGAGCTCGAGTGACTTTGCAGTCCAAGTAGGGCACTCATTTTCCTCTGCCCAGGCATTGAACTCATTGGTAGCAGAGTTCCAAGCATGGCCTCTGAGAGGGAGAGACTCTTCCAGAATGTTGAACAGTGCATCAAGGTCTTTGCCTGAGTAATTGGCCACACCAGCAGAATGACCCTTGGGCCTCTTAATAGTGTCAGCTGGGGCCGAAAGAGGAGTCGAAGCCTTCCGTTTCAAAGTGGAGCCTGAGGTGATGGATGGATCAACTGCTCTCCACTTGCCCTTTGCTTTTTCCGAAAGCTGAGGGCGACGCGAACCAGCAACCTTTGAAACAGGTCGAGCCATGGTCTGAAATATCTTGTGCACTGGGGGGAGCTCGTCATCATCGTCATCATCATCGGGAAGGGGGATGGTGCTCGGATCAATGGCAGGAGGCACAGGAAGACGGCGTCCAGTTGGACCAAGGTTATAGTCCACATTCTAACGAGACATCATTTGGTAAGAATATAAGAAAAATTCATTGAAATGACCCACCATAGACCCTCCATTAGCACGGTAAGGGGCATTAGATGGAAATGCCGGCTCATTGTGTGACTGGATTCAGAGAAATTTAAGTCAGATAAAACAGAATGTAGAAACGAAAGGTTAGACAAACATCTGCAAAATAGCCTATGCCTGTACCTGGGACTGGTCCGTTGAAGTTGCCAGGCATACCAGCAACCTGAATGCTAAGGATAAGTCAAGGGTTCAAATGTCATTGAGAAACGTTACTGACCTGAGGTGGCCCGCTTTGAAAATGGGCTTGAACAGGGAGCCATTGCGCATCAGCACTCGAATGGCAGTACTTGGCACCATTGACATCAGTGAAGTATTGAGGAAACAGGGATTTCGAAGGCTCAGACATGTCGAGGAAAGAATAGATGCAGATGCATCGACTTTAGAAGTGGTGTTACACCCTGAAGTTGGGAGGAACTAAGGAAAAAATCGAATGCATGCTGGCTTTTATCCCTCCACCTCGACTGCATTAATGGCCATATTTTCCATCGCTATCATCTACCCATCTTGCGATGTGGTCGTTTCCAAAGATAAAACCGAAATTGAAGTGAACGAAGGTGATCTTTTTGATAGCAGACGGTGAAATCACACTGGGAGGTCGCGTAAAATGGGGAAGAAAAGGTTAAAGTTGAAATTTTCAGGCAAAAAAGACGGATTTCCTCCACTCACGAGGTGTTAAGAATCAAGGCAGTTGTCCAGCCAGTTGGACGGCTAGACACACTGGACCATCTGTGATCTTTTCCCCTCGATATCGCAATATTACTGCCTCTTTTTCATCATTCCATCATATTGCAAACCACAGAGACCCTTGCAGACCCTGCAAATTCCACATGCTATCGCATTACGGCTGACTCCATGAAGGGAGGGCTTGCTGAAGGCATTGGGGATGAGAGGGAGAGCGGATGCATGGTTACTGGTATAGAGTGGGTAGGCTAAGCGAGGGATGGTTGCCGATGACGTTGTCGAACACCAAAAAGAGAGTTAACTCTGTGTTTAGAATGTGTTTTGCATCTGGAAGAGGGTGGTAGAGGCCTCATCCAGAATAAAATCTAGAAGAGGGTGCAACTGTGGAGTGATCTTTGTCAGACACCCCATATGGTATATGGCAACTCGGCTGATGTCGCTTAACATGATTTAGAAAATAATCTACGTTTCTAAATGCTGTGGGAAGTCATCCAATTCCTCCTCTCAATAAACATGATTCAATGTCGCATTGTGGAATGCGACACGTGATCATGTTTGTTGAATAAGGAGAGGTGGGAAAGTGCAAACGCAATTAAGTTGACTTTGCATTTGCACTTTCCCATATGTCACATGATGGCAATCAACAGAAGTTCGAACTTCTGTTCGAACTTCTCTAAGTCTTGTCTTTATACTGTCACCTCCACTCCCCCTTCTCGTCTCTCCACCCCTTCCGCTCACCTTGACCTCTCGCCACTGCCTCTGGCGTCCATGTCGACCCATGGACGCCAGTTGGTTGGCAATGCTTGGAACTGCGACACACGCGTCGTGATGTGGCAGCCACCACCACCGCTTCATCCAACGTCACTGGCCTAGGTACGTGCGTCCTCCCCTTTCTTATTAACCACTCATTTTGTAGGATACTCTCACCCTTGTCACTGCCTCCTTCCGCCTCCTCCTTCCATCTCGACACCTCAACCGTGCCCACTTGGACTCCACCTCTACCTTCTGTGCTGGCGTGCATGCCACCTAGCCTATCAATGGGCTGATCACCGCATGGCCCACGTCATGATGTGGTGGTCATGGCTGCTCATGCGGCTCTGGTAAGTCCTCCCTTCCCCTCCTTTTCTATGCTAACAAATGACTTTAACAGTATATCCTGAGCTCCGCGGGTGCCAACGCACCTCGACGGTGGTCCTCCGCTTCCACCACCATTTTGCATGCATCTTCTCCATGGCCTCTCCCTCTCCTTGTCCTCATGCTTCTCATCTCTCCATCACCTCTTGCCACTCACCCTGGTGTCTATGACTGCATCGTGGATGCTCGTCTGGTTGTCGGCTCCACATTGGCAGGCGCAGGGTGTGATATGTTGCACCCGCCACTGCTGTTGTCCAGCCTTGCTGACTGCAGTATGCTCTTTCTTTTTTCCTTTTCTATTCTGTAGCACTAACATGGTAATTCAATAGGCTTTGACTATGCTTCTTGCAGCCGGCTCTGAAGGTATACCCCTCTAACCTTTCATTTCTTTCTACTGCTAACCAGCTGCTTTGATACAGTGCTCAGCTTGACTTCTCACTACCATGCTGTCCTATACTCAGGTATGTTTGTTATTCTATCTTTTATTAACTCTTTCTAATCAAAGCTTCCATGATAGATTTCTGTTACTGTGTGTAGAGAGGAGAAGAGGAAATAGTGCTATTCTGCAAGTAGTTAGGATATCCCTTGTCTGTACACAGCCCATGTACCCCTTATGTAGATTATATGTTCTTTTTACACCTCTTACTTCTCCATTCTGAGTTAAATGAGGCTTCAATACAAAGTATTCCAGTCAAGATCTGACTTCTGAGACACTCACAGGGATTTGCAGAGAAAGTCAGAGTACCCCAGAGCAAAGGCTGCTTTGGACCACGGTCAAGACTTTGCTCTGTGGCACTCTGAGCCTGACTGGTGCTCTTGCAGCTCTGAGGTTCTCTGAACATCTCTGGCCATCTTCTCACTTCTCTCTCCCCACCTCAGAGCCAAGACCCTTTTTCCTGATGCATATAGGCCTCCCCTGCAGGGGAATTGGTTTATGGGGTAGTAAACCTTCATTTTGGGCCCTTAATTTTGAACTTGGAACAGTCTTCATGGACTAGACCAGCATCAAATTCTTCACTGAGCAGATGAGCTGTGAGTCTGATGCATTCCATGATGTCCTTATTAGCAGGATTTTCAAAAACATCCATGGCTATGCCATGCATACTTAATAGCTGTTTAAGTTAGTCCAATTTTATTGTAATAGATATCTTCACCAAACATTTCGAATCTACTGAGTGGCCTTTAAAACTCTCTAGAAGACTAGAGTCATTCATGAAACTCCATCGTTCTTCACCTTGCATATTGTGAGAGGCAAGATGGAAATCAGCAATACCCCTGTTTCTGGGAGTTGGATGGTAAAGAGATGCACTATCTGTAGACATAGAATGTGTGATATTTTCTTCAGGTAAGAATGGTGGGGGGTGACCCTCAGTAAAATGAGAAATTGACTCTAGTCAGCTTGTAGTCAACAGAGGTGTCAGGCTTTAGTCAGTATTCATGCATGTCTGACTTTTGTCTGACTGCTGCATGACTAGAGTTGCACAAATCACAGAAAATCATCATTCAACAGTCACTTGAAGTCATGACCCTGCCAAAGAAGGGATGCAGAGTATCTCACATGGTAAATAATTGGGCATACTGGAGCCTGACTGGAATCCTACATTCAGCCAAAAATAGTCTGGCTGTAGTCTAGCTATAGTATGACTTGTACAAATACTGACTAAAGTCTGACCTTGTGGTGACCTTTGCCTGACTAGAGTCAATGTTTCATTTTTACTGAGGGTGACTGGGGATGTAATTATCATGGTGGATCTCAGTTTGAATCTGGGAGTGCTGTTGAGAAGCATAATGCTGTGGTGGGTGCAAGTTGGCTATGTATAAATGAGCTGAATGAACATGATATTGTTGGGGAAAGAGTTCTGAATTCAGGGAGAGGTTAGGCATTTTGGTATGCAAGGAGTCATGAAGAGAGACATTTGACCATCCATAGGTGCCACTGGAAGAGGAAGAGGGTTGCTGATAACCTGGTTCACAGTGGCATATGAAAGGTTGGCATTTTCTATTGGTGATGACCTGGAGGGTTGTAAGGGTTGTATCAGATCAGATGCAGCCCAGCTATCTCCTGAGCCACCTTGTGGTGGCTGATCAGAAAGCATCCCAACATAGGTGTGAGTATCTGACATGGATGGCACACCTGACATGTGAATAGGATGCTGTAATGCCAGTCAGTATTTTGATATGATTGACTCAGGATGAATGGAATGTGAAGAATTACAAGCATCTGCTGACTGTTTCATGGACACACACTGAGTATGACCAGCAAAGATTGAAAGTTCATTGTTGCTCTCTTCTGATTTAATTTCCAGATGAAATCTGCTTGAGGTTGGGTTTGGCTCATTATGTGATTTGGCTTGCACATATTGGGCTTTGTCCCTTAGTTTAATTAAGATTGGCTGAGTATGTTGAGAAAAGAATTACCAAAGCAATGAGAAATGGAGAAGAATTAAAATTGTAAGGAAAGGCATATCAAAATTTTTGCAGCTCTAATGCTATAAAGTAATGCCTCTGAAAATAGAGCGCAGGTGTGGTCTAGTTCAGTCAGCACTGCCTGTGCCAGTGTAGAATGCAGCCACATGTGATGACAGTCCCAAAAACAACCTAAGTACAAGTGTCAAACAAGGCTTTCAGCCCAACATGAAATCACAAAAAAAACCTTACCCCAGCTGAAAATGCGAAAGTCCACAGCATCCAAAAGCATGAAAATGTATTGGGACAGACATTAAATAGCATACAGACTGACTTTAAAATAGCGGAGGATGCTCAGTAAGCAGCAAGGAAAGAGAGTGCACATGCACTCTTGAGCAGGTTGATAGGATGTTTGATGATGGCTTGGGCAAAAAAGCTGCAGTGAATATATAACAAAACTATATCACATGGTCAGTTTTGTATTCAACACAAATGATAACCATATACACACCCACCCGTGTCCTCTGGTGATGTTGGAAATCCTTCTGGAAGAGGAAAGTCATGAACTTTGGGATCTAGCTCTATTATTGTTGCAAATGATGGCACTTCAGTGGTCAATGTATGAGCTGCAACTTCTGCAACACATTCTGCCATGAACCAGAAAAACCAGGTTTCGACTTGAATCAGTAGTCAGTCATGAAATACAGTAACCTTCAGGGAAACCTTACATGAAGAACTGGGTTCAGTGTTTGCTCCATACATAGGATAACTGCAATCAATATAATCTAAAGAAAATGAAGGCAGATGTGTAATCCTGGTCAGCTTACTGTGCTGTAATCTACTGCTTTCAGATTAGGGTTTACACCATATATAAAACTGAGTGGCTGAACTATTAATTGTTCAGTTATTCTGCCTTTTGGCACAACTGGTTGAGCACAGTTCTCTTGACCAACTTACAGGATGGCCAGTATGCAGGCTCTATCAAGCAGTGTAAAGACAACATAGTAAGAAATACCATAATTTATTTTACTTACCAGCCAAACATCCATGATGAAGAGGTCCCAAAAAAGCATACACCTTCTTTGAACCATCTTAGGAGTTAGCCCCCAGCAAGCACAATCACAATCTGGTGCAAATATAAAACAAATAAGACCAAAAAATTGGAAATGAACTCATGAAGACCAATCTGTGGATATCTAGTAAGTTCCAGTTCAAAGGCGAGAATGAAAGGTACAGACTGTTTGAAACAAGTAAGCCACCAGAGTAACCAATGACCAAGTCATTTCCATACTGGTTTTGCTCTTGAGATCATTTCCACCCATGGCATTGTAAATGCTTGTGAGGTGCAATGCTTGAATTGTGACAGTAGAAGGCTGCTCCAAGATGGGTTTGAGTGAGATGGTGGCCCCAGATATCTGGTAAAAATGCTCCCTGAGTGCATTGGAAGGCTCCTGACCAACAATGACACCAATAGCCAGGACTATGAAGAGTAGGGCAAGGTCATGAGGTCCACTATAATCCTCTCCAGTGGGTGCTATCTAGTATCTATAACCTAGTCCAACAGCCATGAACCAGCAGTTCGGAACCAATGGGTTTTTTTATGGTTTGGTTCCAGGTTTATGGTTTGAGCAGAAGTGGACCAGACTTTGGCAACACTATTGCCAAATGGGTGTTAAATAATGCCCGATTAGGTGTTAATCCTGGTCCAGACACAGCTCCAGAGCTGATCAAACATGTTGTGGAAACATGCATCGAAGATTCAATACTCGATGCCTCAAGGCTGCCATCAACCAAGGGGGCACCGGCATTGGAATGCCGGACTGGTACCCTGTTAGTTAGTCTGGCCTGTGGCTGGAGAAATTTTTTTTGTATCCCTTCATTATAGAGCCTCAGAATGGCATAAATCAAATGCTACAATTGCATAGAAGCTCTTATATTCATGGTAGTAGTAGGTACTGGGCAAAAAATGATATTTTATATGATTTCTGTATGATATAATCACCATGAGGCTCTCCTGACTAAATTGGAAAGTCAAAGTAAAGGCTCTGGGCAGCGTACAATGCTCAGGAGACTATGCAAACATTTCAACTGTTCAAGGAAATGGACAAGGACAAGCCAGTATGTATCAGAAATATTTTAGATCACCACTGATACTAGCTTTCTGATAGAATGTTGATCTGGATCCAGAAGGATATGCAGTCTGTCCAGAATGCAAAACATGTATCCATTGTGGGCCAGTAGGACTGTCAAACCTTTTCAAACATCATATAGGCTCAAAGGCCTGCAAAAAGGTGAAGGGTAAACATGTTAAAGACAAAAAGAAGATGAAGAACACATAAATCATCAGCTTTCTCAAATGCAGGGTCCCAAATGCTACACCTGTTCCTTCAACAGTCCCAAGTCCAGCAATCATCCATGGGCAGAGATTGGCAGCAGCTCCAGCCTCCCAAGAGAGTGAGGGCAATGGTACACCATCTACAAAGACCACATTATCAGCCATTCCCCCTCAGGATCCAGTTGCGGGTAGCCTCTTGGAATGTCTACAAGCACTTATTGACAACCTACCAAATGACATCCCTGAAGCAACAGTGTATGATTGGCTCACAGTTTTCAAAGGTCACCCAGAGCAATTTGATGATCCCAGCTTGGATCCCAGCAATCTGTGGGAGATGTTGTTGAATAAGCAAATGAAGTCAGTCTTGGGCTGGGGAACAGAGGGAGACATGATGAACCTTATTCACAAGGGTAGAAGAGGATTGGATAGGCTCTTCAATTTTGTGAAGTACTTCATTGTGAAGCGCAGGGTTAGCGAGGATCTATTTGAAGGGAAATTATCACATCTCATGGATGCAATTGATGAACTGTGAGTTGAAAACCTGTTGATGACTGAAAGTGTATACTCAAAAAAACCTAGCAACAATATGAAACCTGGCCCCAGGATTATTCCCAGCCAGACTTATCCATTGCCTGATCAGAGCATGATGCACACTCAAGGGAATTTGCAAGGGCAGCCCAAAGTTATCGATGTGGATTCATTTGAATATGAAGATACCCTGCAATGAAGTAACTTTGCATCAGCTATGCTATGCAAAGGATATGTTCTTCTTTTTTCAGATGGGAAATCACCTCACAGTTGCTATCCCTTTGCTCTGCATGACACTCTTGTTCTTCCTTGGGACTATGCAGTGCATAACAGGATTATGACACTCTTCACAAGGAATTGTATGACATGGACCAAAGGCAGAGCAAGATCCTGTGGTCCTTGTCAGAGGCTCATACAGAACCTTACATTAAAAGGAATAATTACCCACATTGAAGACAGTGTGCATGCAAATGCCAACTATGTGTATCATGGATTCAGAGGGCTACATGATGTCCTTCAATGAAAAAACCACCAAATCAAGTTCTATCATTTTTGAAGTCTGAACCAGGCCAAGAAACTGTTGGGGAAGGCAGTGGCATTAGCTGATCAAAAGTGGCTGCTGATGGCAGTTGCTAGCAGGGATGTTCATCAAGTGGATTGGCTCATTAATATTGGTCTTCATCAGAAGAAGGGAGTATGTGTGCTTCTTGCATCTGTCATGGCAGCAGCACAGGGTCATTACCACCCCAAAAGTTTCACAGAAGAAGAGGATATGCATGTGATCCTGCTGTGGAGATTAGGAGGAAATTGAGTGGCTGAAATTCTTCATCAATCCCAGGGCACACCTAGCATAAGCTATCTCCAAAGCTGATCTACTGTCCCCCCATCATCCCATCTCATGCAAAACCCACTGCTGATCAAGTATTGAAAAATGTCGAGGCAACTCTAGAGGGTGTCCTAGATGTCATTCACAGTCAAATGAAAGGAAAAGCAGTTCATACTTTGGTGATGTTTGATGAGCTGGCCACAGAAAAAAGGATCCATTGGGATCCCAAGAGCAACTTCTTGCTAGGCATCTGCAGGCAGCATGCCAGTGAAAACAAGCTTCAATTTCTGAATGAACAAGTATTGGAGGAGTTGTTTGCAAACCTCAACATGGGGAAGGTGCATTATGCAGTGGAGGTGAGAGTTCAATGTTCATATTTGGTTCCATTAGGAAACTCTGGTCCATTTAAGGTATCAATCTATTTTTAGGCAACAATTGGCGCACTTGGGATCCTCTGCAAGGATAACCACATTTACCCTGGCGGCCTGTTCTTATCTCGGGTGACTGTAAATGTGAAACTGGGGAAGAGCATGCTAAAGTTATTCAGACAGTTCTCGATGGTGATAGGGTACCTACCTGGTTACCCATGAATTTCTCAATTTTACTATATTTATGCACTAAATATATCATTAATGATCCCAGATAACACATCTAATACAAGGGTATTAAGAGTAGGCAGTATGACCTCGTACTGGCCAACTAAAGATGGGGTGGCTATTATGAAACTACTATCAATAGCATGACAGTAGTAACTGAGTAATGACCTAGGACTAGGTCTATTCAGTAAGCTCAGAGGCACCTATAACGAAGGTTACCAAAGATCTAAATGGGACCTAGTAATACACTCGAGTCATTAACTATCAAGAGGGGCATTGCTGATATGTGATGATACCCAAGACCTGATAATAGTGTGAACCTCTAAATATGGAGGTAGCCCAGAATATCTAAATAACTTGCATAAGGAAATATGGTGATTAGCGTGGAAACTGTAGGCGTGTTCCCAGGAGCAACCCATCCAATAATAGATATGGCTTAAGTGGGAGATAGTCCACCCACCGGCCTGGCACCACGATGGTGCAATAGCTCGAGGCCTAGCATCTAGACTAAATAGTGCGTCATTATTCTGATGATAAGACCACCAGCCAAATTAATCAGACCTAACTGAGTGGACAGTTTCCCCATCACTCAAAAGTACATTAGTAAAATAGTGTGCCAATTTAGGCACGGACCTGCCGAGCAGGGATAGAGTACACCCTGCAGTTTTATGCACTAATAATAGAAACTCTTTCATAGGTATAAAAGCTGTAGAAACCAGTAGAATAGGCAGGCAATCCACCCCATAGAGCGCAGATAATAGTGCGGACATGTTCAGGAGGAGTACCTCAGTGATTAAACCAGATAATTGATCATTCTGTTTTGTTTCATTGAAATCAATTGAAGTTGTGGCCTGTTTCATTTCGTTTTGTTGAAAGCCATTTGCATTGAGAACCCTCATTTTGTTTCATTTCATAAAAGGGTCAGAACTTGCTAAGATACTCTACTGTGTTTAGTGCAGACAGTTAAATCAAAGCACCCTGGTTAAAAGCCAACCAAAAGACTACCAAGTCACTAAGATCTTAAAATCTATCCAAGCCTCCAAACAAATTTACCTAGAGCTTGTCTCAATAGAGGTGTTTGTGAAGACAGGAGTTGAGTTTGAAGTAGAGTGTGTTGTTGTTGTTGTAGGATGATAACTAGCGTGCTAAAACTAAGAGCTCTACTCTTATGTTCACCCTTAAGCAAGAACTAGCATTTCAATGGCATCAATTCACTTCAACAACAAACCAAACTCCACATTGTATCTATTGCCTCTGATGGTGAAATACAACACAGATCCACTTTTATTGAACTCACATTCAAGCAGATACTATCCTCACAGTCACCCATTTATCCCATCCTTCAGGCTATCAAATTTCTGAATCTTCATGTCAGAGATGACAATTTGACATGTGACAAGGACTGGAAGCATATTTTCAAGCGCTTTCAGAACTTACTTCTTCAACTGTGGGGTGTCATTATTGCTGGCTTCTGAATTACACCTGACATTATTAGAGATCACCTCAAGTCATTTGGATTAACTGCAGATCATATCTGGTCTTTATTCAACCCAGATGATCAACAGGATGTCAAAATTGCTTTTGATCTGCTCAAGGACATCTGGACATTGCCATGTACAACAACCAATCTTAACCCTGGATTTTTGGCAGCTCGAGAGGTGCTATGGACTCTTGGAAAACTCCTCTTCCATATGATCTTCCCATATCTATGCATTGACCTTTCCCTTTCTGAACAGATTGAACACTTAAGTGCTGCAGCTCACCTTGCTCTTGTTCTGTACAAGCTTGCCAGGAAGGATTTCATTCAAACCAACCTCTATATTGATCTCATGATTATGATCAAGAACATACTATTTTGCATTGCCAAAGCCAAAATTGACAATCCATCTGGCCAACTGTGGATTATCCTTCTTGGTATTGACCAACTTGAAGAACTTTTTGGGATTCTTAGAAAAATGGTCATTAATGATGCAAACTCAGATATTCTCCAACTTGTCTACCACCTGTCTGGAACTACAGAGGTATCAAATATTCTCACTAAATACCCACATTGGGACAGAACACCTCGCTGCCTCAAACTTCCAGCTCTGTCATGTGGATCCAAAGAAATTCCAGATAGTGCTGACCACATTAAACCATCATCATGGAGGGGTAATGTCAAAGTCAGATTAGTTTCACTCCAGATGTCATGGAACCATGGATGAAAGCTCATCGAAGAGGATTGCAAATTTGCAAGCAGCATCCTCAGAGAACTAGATGAGACACCTGGGATAGACATCCTCACGCCCTCTGGAGTTCTGCTTGTGAATGTTCCACTATCATCTGATGACATTGATGAAAGCCTGGAGAACCCCTCTCCCATCCATTTTTCCAGCACTAGTGATCCTTCTTCAACTGCTAACAGGTTGGAAGTCAAATCTCAAATTGAGGTTGAAAATGAACTCTCCGAGCTCGCTTCTATGGATGAAGCAGCTGTTCAGGGCAACAAGAGCACTTCAGTTGTTGAATGAACCCTCTTGGTTGATGGAAAACCCACTGCAAAATCAAAACTCCTTGTGAAGTACAGCAAGTACCACAAATATATGGGCTTGACAGATTGACTCTGATGTGTTCAGCAAGTTGAAAGGTTTACTAACAATAAATCTGGAAGTTCAGCTTCTGATGAAAGGGCAGCAGGGGTACTGGCAGCTGATGAAGCAGACATTTTGGTCATCTCAGACCTGATTGCTATACTTCTTTCTTCTGAGAATGCAGCTTGGCTCTGTATCAGAGAGGTAAATGGTCTAAAGGTTGATGGAAAGCCTGTTAGCTTCATTGGTCTGGACATCCTGTCAGAGCAAACCATCACTGTGTCATATCAGATGCTCAGCTTGCACCCTGCCACCAGCTGTTCTTTCTAAACATGAGCACCTCTGGGAAATTTCTGAATCAGAGCATTCTGCAATGAAAGATATCTGGATTAGGCAGATGGTAGGGGTTTCAAAATGTACAAAGAAAGCGACCTTGATCATGTCCGAGGCTCACCACACACAGATTCCCAGAAGGTATCATCAGTTTCTCATTCTGTTCAACATGACAAGCTCACCTGGGACTTTTTTCAGCAATGACAATAGTTCAGACTCAGAAAATGACACAGATTCTGAGTCTTATTCATCAGAAATGTCAGAAGCATCTGATATGCCCAATGGTGAGGAGCCAGGTGAGAAAGCAAATGGTGAATTTGACAGAGTGGACAGAGCAGATGATGGAGAGGAAGGCAAAGTCACGGTAGGGGAGGAAGAGTTTTCCACTCACAATGCGGCAACGGTGAGAAATCCTGAGGAGATGGGTCCATTGCCCTTGCTTCCCAATGACAGCATGAGTCCCCAAACTTAATATTATACCTTTTTAGCATCACTTATGTGAATTGACAGGCCGAGACCTGCTCTAGCATGCCGCCGAGCACTGTTGCTCAACCAGTTATTCAAATCACTCCAGAAAGTGTGCTGATTTCGAGTTCAAATGGGTGGTCGAAGTGTCAGAGAGTGACTCACTGATTTATGCTCAATGAATGCCTCTGCAAGAAGGTTATAGATCTGATGATGGATGTAGCAATTGAATGCAAAAGGGCTGGTTGTGAGACTCAATGGGTAACTCTCTCTTATTTCTGTTATAAAAATATGGGCTGACCTGCTTTGTGCCTCAAGTATCATCTTCAATGCATGAAACTCAATTATGTACTGTGGAATTGGGTTTGTGAGGCTTGCATGGCATTGGGAATGGCAAGAAGAAGCAAGAGGTTTAAAAAATGATGTCATATTTCCAAATTTAGACATGTTCCTGATTACATTAGTTAGTTAGTCCAGCCAAGGCCGACAAAACAAAAAATGTGGCCCTAGGTACCCAGTTCTAATCCTGGTGCCCCCTTGCCATCAACATATTATTTATATTGGAATGGCAAAGCTGCCAAAATTCTTTCCCATGGATTGAAAGTCCTGGGAAATTTACCATGGGATGTTTGATGTGATAGTCGATAGAGGATGTTCTGTATTTCGAGAGTCTGCCCCTCTGCACAGTCTGCACATCTGCACATCCACACTTGGTTGCTTACACAATAATCATGCCTGCTGTGCCACACCCATAATTTCATTGCCCCCAGAGTCTCTCATCCTCCCTATTTACTATCCAAGACAGCTTTAATATGTAAATGGCATATATTATATATATATTATATAATTTATCTGTTCCTATGGGTTGGAAATGAAAATGAAAACTGAAGTGTGAGTGTCAATGCAACATGCACATTTGAGAAAAAAAAGGTTTTATACTGATAATTTCAGCTGGATACCAGTGTGTGTAGGTCCTTATGTAAAAAAGAAAAAAGAAAAGAAAAAAAGAAAAAGGAAAAGAAAAGGGAAGAAAGGAAAGCTGTCTCCTAGTCCCAACTATGTTGAAACCCCTTCCTGAGCTACCTAAGCAAAGCGCCCACTGTCTTACTATTCAGCACTGTGATTTTACGTACACACACAGTATTTTTATCAAATTTCACCTGCGGTGCTGGATACTTGTGTAGATGATCAAAATGACCCTTTTCTTATGTTTTTTCTCATTGGCTGCAGAATACCCGCTTAGATATGATGTGACCAACAGCTCTAGATTGATAAGATGAATTCTAATTGATGAGTAAACTATTATAATTTGGCTGGCTCTGGCACTGTTTCGTGCCATGCAACCCACTGCAAAATTCATTCTTTCAAAATGCACAGTTAGGTATCCCAATATTTTTATTTTACTTTACTTTATGCAATGCTAGCATGAGTACCAATGTAGCTAATAATTTTTCCTGTTCCTCCTACCTGGAGGTGAGCACAATGTGGGGTGTGTGCACTGTGCAATAGTGCCGGCTTTTGTTGTGGCTGGAGTCTGGACCCAGTCTACTGGTCACATTCTCACTTACATTATATCTAATTTCAAACTCAGAATCCGGTATCAGTATTCCCCACAGCCATGAGTAACCAGCCATAATTTCAAGGTGATACATGTATTACCATGGGTGATGGGGCAGAAAAATTTGGATCAAATGCATTTTGTTCTGCCATCCCACCCTGACACTCCAGACAGATGCATCGCTGGAGGCCATTGAGTGCAGTTCTGCTCACTACATCAGCAGTTCTTGGGGATGCTATGGCTTGCTATGGCTTGCTATGGAGCACTCTGTAGCACCGTGCCTGTGCTTGATAAAGGGGTACCCTTGCTACAGTGCTATGGGTTGCTATGGAGTGCTCCGTAACGTTACGTAGCATGCAGATTTTCCTTTTTTGGGCCTTTTTGGACCCTTAAATCCCAGACTTTGCTGATGTAAGTTGCAACCTGAGATCAATGTTGACAAACTGTCACAAGCCTTTCAAAAACTCTTGCTTAATTAATATGTTTATATAATACCAGCACCTGCCAAAAAACCACAAAGATGGGCAAAAGAAATCTCTTGTATTTTACGGTCAAAATGCAGGTGATGCATCAAGGACAGGGTGAGGCTGATGCACTAATCACGAGAGGTGACAGCCATGATTGTCACATCCGCTTTGGGATATTTGTCAGCCTCGTGCAGACGTGCAGATGAGTGGAGGGGCAGACTCTCAAAATTCGGAACTACTGTACTAAACCGACCAACTCTTCAGTCACGCATCACAAAGCCAGCCGAAGAGAAGAGATTTCCCTGTTTGTCACGCATCACTGAGGGCTCCGAAGAGGGTGACAGGCCAAAAAAAGAACAGCCAAAAATGGTAAAAAAAACTCGAAAAATTTCTCCCTCTACCTGTGTAGTGTTGTATACAAATGACAGCAACAAAATTTATCAATTTCAAACCATCCACCATGATTTGCAACCAGTCGAAGAGTTTTGCCTCTTTGTCACGCATCCCAGGCACCCCCAAAGAGCTGAAGAGATGGTCAAAATGTGTCATGCATCACCCCGCTGACAGTGTTACAATGCTTTTATGTAAGTAAAACTTCGTTCTTTTAGGAGGACCTTGATGAAACGCCTGGCCGTCATGCAGCATCTCAACATTTCTGCAATCAGAGC
>JADNYJ010000288.1:0-41510 GCA_015501075.1 Gymnopilus junonius
GATATATATGGAACAGCCTGATGGCTTTACCATAAAGGGACAAGAGAAGAAAGTACTCTGCCTGCTCAAAGCTATCTATGGCTAAAACAAGCCGCACGTGCATGGTGGTCTGAACTTGATTGCTCCCTTAAAGAGCTCAGTTTCACATGCCTATATGCTGATGCTGGCATATTTTCACAAGACATAGCGACGGGACCCTTGTCATTATGTTGGCATATGTTGACGATATTATCATCACAGGTCCTAACACTGAATTAGTCTGACAAAAGAAACAGTTATTTATGACTGCATGGGAATGTCGAGACCTAGGTGTATGTCAGGAGTTTCTCCACATGAGAATCAGGTATATAAAAGGCAAGACCTACATCGATCAAATGCGTACCTTAATAAGATTCTTAATGCTTCAGAATGATGAATGCAAAGCGGCACAAACTCCATTACCTACTGGGTATAAGCCAGAACCCTTTACAGGCATGAGTTCAGCTTCACTTTGGTCAGAGTATCAATCAGTGATCAGTTCCCTGCTATATTTAATGCTAGGAACATGACCCAATATAGCCTTTGCTGTAACACAGATGGCTAAGTTCGCTGCAAACCCATCTGATGAACATCTGAACTGTGCTAAATACATCATGCGCTACCTTGTTGGTACATGCAACTATGCACTTGTGTTCAATGGAAACAGCGATAAAGGCTGTATGCCTACTGTGATGCCTCATACGGTGATGATAGAACAGAGCCTGATGCATGCGTCGATCTACACAGGGATACTTCTTTTCCCTTGCTAGCAGGAGTATCAAATGGAACTCCAAAATGCAGACTCTAGTATCAATGTCATCCACAATGGCAGAATACATGGCACTCTCTGACTGTGCACGTGATTGTGCATGGTTTAAGATTCTATTCGAAGAACTCTGGATGTCAATCCCATAGTTCCCTTATATGGAGATAGTCATGGAGCTATTTTTAACTCGCAAAATCCCATCACCCAAAAAGGGATAAAGCACATTGAAATATGCTACCACTATATCCAGGAACAAATAGAACTTGGGAACATTAAAATAGAGCACATCCCTATGGACAAAAATGTTGCCATATGTTCACCAAGAATCTAGGCCCTACCCTGTTCCTTAAACATAGACAGGCTCTAGGCATAGAGTTCTATCCCTTAGAATAGAATACTGACACATCATGTCAGAACAAGTATGTGCGCTAACGCAGTACTACTTGAGGGGAGTGTTGACATGATAAGTGTCCATGTGACTACATCACATGACTCACATGACATGCTGATCAGACACATCTATATGCGACTAGATCCAGTGACAACAGAGTATACAGTCATCCTATATGACTAAAACATGTGATCACTTAGTGAGCGTATTACTCATCTTATGAGTAGATATTAGTAATTACATAGTAATTAGCTGAGTAATTGCCTTATGCATTACTCATACATAGTTAGTCACTGCATGTCCTGTAGGTATATAAGGAGCTCTAAACAGCATTCTAATCTAAGTCATTCGTACTTCTGTAGTAGCCTAAGTAGTCACCTTAGCACTAGCCTCTCACAACCCAGGTAAGCTAGTAGCTATATCGATACTATGCAGAGCACGTCATGCATGCAGTGGTTGCTCACTGTATGTACCACTTGCTGTTCAATACCTGTGACCATGCTGAGGATTGTGCAACCCCAGTCTTAGTTTGAAGAATGCTTGGTCCTTGGTTTTGATCAGTTTGAAGGCTGCTTCAAACTCTTTTTCAAAGTCTATGGCAGAGCCATAGGTCTTGGTCTTCATTCCAGTGGGTACTCCCACAGCATTCACATTGTCCTTGATGTGGTCTTCTCTCCAAGCCTTCTCCAGGCTTCTGCTTCTCCTCCCTTGAGAAGTCCAAGCATGAATACAATCTTCTTGATGTTGGTATTGTATATATTGCTGTTGAGTTCAAGGTAATCACCCAGGTCTTGGGTGAATGTTTTGATCTTGGAACAGTCTCCAGAGAAGGGCTGAGGAATAATTCCTAGTCCTTTTCCATTGGAAGAGGTGGGAGTGGCAGGGGTGGCATCATAAGATTCTCCTGGCATTTTGGGTTCATTCGTGGGGTAGAAGATGGGTTGAGATCTGAGTAGAGTATCTAACAAAGATTCAAAGTCATGTCTTAGTATGCTGGGTTCTTGGATGGTAGATCCAAAAAATGTCGATCATGTAAGTGGAGGTTTGTCTCCTTCAGGTGGGGTTTCAAAAGTGTCAGACACTTCTGAATCAGAGGTTTGGTCAGGGTTCAGGTCAGAGAATTCTTCATCACTAAAAGCAGCAGTGAATTGTCCTTTCTCTTGAGCTGTAATGTCGGCGGATAATGCTATGGGTAGCAAAGTATTGGATAGGGTGGTAGCTTGTTCTTTTGTTATGACATTGATGATAGAACCTAACCTGATAAGATAAGGTCTAGCATAGTAGTTGTAGAGGTCATTCGATGAAGTCCACTTAGGTATTGTCTTCAACAGAAGAATGCCTAAGTGGTTCAAGTTCATTTCAGTTGTTAGAAGAGATGTATATTTCTCAAGAACAAGCTAAAGTACAGAGTAGACTAGCTACAGTTTATATACTATTTGTGGTTAATATTAATATGAATGAAATGATAACAAAACAGGGGAATCGGGAGGGGTGATCATCATTGGGGCAATACAAAAGGGATGATGATCAAAAAGAGATGATTGTCTGTATAATGTAAGAGAAAGAATGATCATCTTGCAAGGCAGAGATGATCATGATGGAAATGTATAAATAACAAATTGTTTTGATAAATGATAAGGAGAAAACAGGGGTGTGATAAGATAAGGGAAAACAGGGGATCATAACAAACTTCTTCAGGATCATGATGTTGATGTTTCTCTCACCACAATCTCTCAGGCAATGCAACAGATGGCACTTTTCATAAAAAGATTTCTACTGAGGCAGTTGAGCATTAATGAACTCCTTCACATGACCTGGCAGGCTGCTTTTGCAGAAATTCTGGCAGACTACATGGTATGGCTCGATGAATCCAGCATCAATGATCACACCAATCAGTGGCAGATGGGCTGGGCACAAGTTGGTCAAGCTTGCATTTGTAAGAAGGTTTTCATAAGGGGACAGTGTTACTCTGTCCTTCCTGCTTTCACTTGTGAGGGCTATATTGCCCTTGACATTTTTGAAGGTTCTGTCAACAAAGAGAAGTTTCTGACCTTTCTGAAGGAGCAAGTAGTATGTTTTCTTGCTTCATAATTTGAGAACAAAGTTTTAATTCACAATTATATCTTCTAGGCCCTGAAACTCAACCCATATCCTGGACCAAATAGTGTTGTCATTATGAACAACTGCTCAATCCACCATGATGAAGAAGTTGAGAGACTAATTGTACAAGAATGTGGTAATTCTTTTCAAGTCAATTTTTGATTTCTTTACTCAATTGACACATTTGAAACAGGAGCAAAGCTGATATACCTCCCTCCCTACTCTCCTGACTTCAACCCTATCAAGCAATCATTCCATTCCCTCAAGGCTTGGCTAAGGCACCACAAAAATGAAGCCATCAATCCTCAATGTCGCCCTTGGTTGATTCATCAGGCAGCAGCATCAATTACTGTTGCATTTCGTTCAATTCACCGGTCACAGGTCACAGGCCCTCCAAAATTGGCGAAATGTCACAGCTGTCCGCAGTCACAAGGCTGAGTGGCAAAACTATTTGACGGCCATAAATTCGGTCATTTTTCCACTTAAAATCGCAAAAATCGCCCCAGAGCCGGTAAACTGCTACTCTGGCATACTTAAATTACTAGAATTGAAGCTGTAAGACTGTAATTTTTTAAACTAAGTATTTTGTAGCTTAGAGGTCAATATCTGAGTCTTCATCATCATTGTGGCAGATGAAATTCTTCAGTTCATACTGTGTAGTCATCATCCACTTCCTTTTTCCGCAACCTAATTCTTCTGGCGACTTATTGTCGAGGGTGCCCGGCCCCGCGGCGACACTGTCAACAACTTTCTCATGACGTGATGACTGGCTGACAGTCGTGAGATCCTCCTTATCACCTTCATTGTCTTCTCCTCCCACTGGTTCCTCTTCATCGTTCTCTGCCAGAGCGCTGAGGGTGAGCCCGCCCTCAGCTGCCAGTGTCGTCTTCCTCGGTGCTTCACCACTAATGACCACCTTGATCACTGAAGACACACCAACTCCACTGTCGTCACCGTAATCATCAAATCAGCATCTTCAATGATCACATCTTCTGCCACCTCATCTCCTAGCTCTGAAAGGGCGTCTTCCGTATTTCCAGCTGTCAGCTCTGTCCAAAACTGCGAATCCTTGGTGCGCATGTTGCGCAGTTTCTCGCGTGCTTCAAAAGAGGTCAGACTCTCCCAAGAAAGATTCCACTGCTTGACGCAGCACATCTCGAAAGCCTGGTTCACAATGTTGATTAGGACATAAAAAAAGGTGTGTTTGTGATTTATCTTACCTTTTTCATGAGCTCTGGTTTGTTGACGGCATTATAGGCATTCCATAACCAGGTTACACTTTGATTTCGGATTTTTTTGATTCCCTTATCCATGGTGAGCTGTTCTTCACCGTTGTTGATCTTTTCCATCATCTCTGAGACGACGAACTCATGGTAGGACCTCTTGAGCGAGTGCTTGAGTGGGCACTGGATCCCAATGTCACAAGGCTGAGCAAGGCCTGTGCATCCACCTGGTACATAGTCCAATATGATATTGGGATATTTGGCTAACATCCAGTAACAGAACTCTTTAGAGCAATGTACAGACCAGACATTGATCTGCCATATGGCCTTCTGTGTTGAAGGAAGCCCGAATTCAGCGCGGCGGTGGTCAAAATATGGGTTGAGGATGTGGATAACAAAGGTCTTCATTGTGTTCATGTTAGACCAGTACGTCATTGTCCCTGAAAATTCCAGTCACATTCCTAACTTCATGATGTTGTTGTAGTGTTCCGCATCTTTGGAAGGACACGACAGCTCGGTGAGGCCTTGATATATTGCCTGGAATGGCAACAATGTCCTGTCGTTTGCAATGGAGACCATAATCATAAACGCTCACTTCTCGTCTCCTCTGAGAAGTGACACCTGCTTTGCGCTGACTTCCGCATAAGTCATCTTGTCGCCTGGTGCATAAATGGCTTGGGTTTGATCTGAGTTGACTAGGAGAGCTGAAATAATGTCCCACTCTTTGATGACATAGGATTTGCGGAAGAACAACTTTTCGCAGAGTTCTTCCCAGTTAGTCAGGATCTTTTGTGCTGCGCAAGTAGCTTTCCTCTCCATCCAATTGAGCTGCTGCCGAACTCATTTCTGAACAAAGTTATCTGACACTTTGAATGTTGATCCATCATGGTAAGGTGTCTCCAATATCTTTGGCTCTAATGATGATATTGTTGCCAGAATAATTCCCTGCATTGTAATGACTGTCAGCGGAGCTGAGACTTTGTGCAGGTTGACCAGGTATTTCTTGATTGCTTTGACAACATGTGGATACTGACTCTATGGATGATAGTGATCAGCGGTAGAAGCAACCAGGATCAAATCAACATACCAAGACACCTTTTCGACCCCATTGTTATGTCCGGTAATGTTCCCTCTCTCAATTCTCTTGAGTACAGCATCTGTCCATCGGGGTTTATCTCCTGAGCAGTTGATCCAAGATTTGACAGTCTCCCAGTCAATCCTTCAAAGACAAGAGGGTCTATGCATTTTACTTGAGATACTATCTCCGAAGGGCTCATTTTCCACCCAGCCCTTTTCATAGCCAGCTCAATCTGGACCAGGTAAAAGGCGAGAACCAGTTGTGGTATACTGCTTGTCGAGGTGTTTTTTTCAGCTTTTGTCCCTGTGGTTTCTTTGTCTCCATTTGGAATTTTACTTTAAATTGACGACCTGGCCACGATAGTTCTGCAATGGATGAGCATGTCTTTCACTGAGAGGTATCATCACTTATCTTCTCTAGTGCATTGCGGACCTTTGGCTAACATGTCAGATACAGATAATGATAGGATAAAGATCTCGTACCCAGCGCTTTGTTCCACCTGGGCTTCGGAGCCCCTCCTGGATCTTCCCTCGCTTCTTCAGGGCACGGGATTTCTGCTTCTGAAGCCTTGCACATTTGCGGACCTCACGTGCCTTGGCCAATTTTTCCCTTTCTGATCTATGTTGATCCTCGTCAAGGTTGTTTAGCTGCCTCTCCATCTCTCTCTCAACGTGCTCCTCTAAATCTTTGCAAGTACCTTGCTTCCAGAACTTGAAGAGTCCATGCCGTTCAGTGTTGGGTTTTTTCAGCTTTTCGAGGCCCTGACATATTGCAGATGCACGTTGTGTTAGGTTTTTCAGCTTTTCGAGGCCCTGATGTATCGGGGATGCATGTTGGTGGCAGATTTCTGATGTGGGTTTCATTTCGTCAAGTTGGGTTGCCGAGGATGAGGCCACGTGAGTTTTGCTTCCCTCGCCCATCATTTCATCATCATTCATCATCTCTTCTGCATCTTCATCTAGGTATATGTCCTCATCCTTCCCTTCTGCTTCTTCATCTAGGTACATGTCATCATCCTCACTCTCAGATTCTTTGTCCGCTGTGCTTTCCAGTTCATCAGCTGCAGAAGATGATGCATTGCAGGAAGGCAAAGGTTCTTGGATGATGTCATTCATTTCGAAATCGGAGCTTGAGCTTGAGCTATCACACTCGGCAACCTGTAGGTTATCTTTCATTTTAAGTTCAGTTACTGCTAGGAAAAGACGCACCTGGGTCCTTGCATGATGTTCACTAAGAATCCTCTGTAAGACTCTTAATCTGCCTTCATGTGTATCCTCTGCTAACATAAGGTCTTTCTTTCCCCCAGAACAAAACACGACCAAAGCATTCCATGCCAACAGTCCACAGGAAAAGACGTCATGCTGCTGCATGATGGGCAGTGAATGATAGGTGAAGTCATCTTCCCCGTGAAATTTCGTCCACCATCTCAAGGTGTCTTTGACTTCATTAGGAACCTTTCCCCCGAGTGAGTCACCATACAGGATCTCCTTCTTTCGGAAATCAATAACAACAGGGACCCAATGGTTGCAGTCAAGATTTACGAGGGTGACGAGTTGATTGTAGAATCCACTAGCAAGGTGATGGCCCATGTGATGGTAAATGCGAAATGATGACTCAGTGAGGTATTGCTCTTCATTGCGATACCCTTTGTTGATCTTTTCATAGAACCAGGCTGATGGAACATAGATTGTAAGCTTCATAATGCGCTCCAAATCAAATTGAAGAAGATCTAGCATTTGGTTTATGTGGAAGTCCTTCAGCCAGTCATTGCTGGTGTAGGTTACCAAGCTCGTCATGTCTTCCTGCGCACTGGCGCTGAAGCCTTCCAGGCAGCTGTTCCAAGGCAAAATGGAGAGTCCTTCGGATATGTCTGTGATGATGCAGATCGACGACAGTTTCCCCCTTGCTTGCCATGTATTTCCTGTCTTTCGTAGGCTGTCCTGTGCCTTCATCCACGCCCTCTGCGCTATCCGAACATGGTCCACCTCCTCCCAATATTTGATAATCCACAGCGGGTACGTCTTCTCCTTTGCTGATGTAGTGTGAATGCATCTGATTGACTGATAGCTGTCTTCCACCTTTGCAGGAAGTTCATGACAAAGGGCCTTCACAACGCCAAGAGGTGGAGATGGGATATGGGGGAGATCGAGTTGACTAGTAGTATTTGGTGGATTCTTGTTGAAGAAATCCTCAGTCGGCGAGTCGAAGGAAGGGATGGCATGTGGTAGATCAAATGCAATGAGCTCGAGAACTGTCCGATTGTTGTCTGGTAACAATTGAGATATGAGACCTGTAGGAATCTCCATGATCTTATTGAGATCAAGTACGCTCGCTGCTGAGAGGTTTGCTCAAAAAAAAATGATTGATCTTATCTCACTTCCTAACTGGGTTTGATATCATGCTACCAAAATCGGACAGATGATTGCTAGGTAGTCGAAAAAGAATACGTGAGAATCGAACCCACTGCCTAGAGCAGTCATTGAACTACTTTGATGCATACTACCAGTCCACCATGACAACTCTGTGAGACTGGTGAAATTTTAGGTAGGTCACAGGTCCCAAGCCCACCTGGTGAACCTGGCATTTCACCAGGCAGGTCACAGGTCACAGGGGGTGGTGAATTGAATGAAATGCAACAGTACATCAGATATGGCTGTGGGATGGATCAAAAATTGTGGCTACTACTTCCTTGGTGCTAAAGTCATGTAAATTTACCATACAAATCCAATGTCTATGCAACCGATTCAGTATTGTGAGCCTTGGCACAACAGGGACAACTCCAGCCAGGCATCCAGAGCCATTTTTCCAAGATCTGGGAAGTGACTGATGCACAGGTAGCCAAACAAACAAGGTTGATGTGGAAATCACATTGGCAGTTTCATATGCAAGGCACTGTAAGCTCAAAAAACTGCTTGTAAAAATTCTCAGAATTGGTTGAGCAAATTGCTTTTGACCCATTACCCAGTGTGACCCATTACCAGGCTGGATACAGTAGCACCAGAGATTGGAAGGTTTGAACATGATGTTGAGAAAGACAGCTCACATCCAATATGATGGTAAGGACCAGAGAACATCTCCATAGATTTGATGATCCATCAAATCTATGTGAGTATCCACCTCCCCATTTGTATTTGAACCAAAAATTCCCAAGAAAAGGGTCCTGGTTCACTTCCAGAATGATGGACAGGTCATCTAAATGAGTATCCAGCACCGGATCAATGCTGAGCTCAAACCAGCTTCCAGGAGGCATCTTTGGGCCTTGGCAGGAGACGGATGCACATGATACTCGAAAGCAGGCAGACTGTCAAGAACGTTCATGAAAAGATAGAGCAAAAGGTGAGTTTCCCTCTTTTCCCCTCTTTCTTCCGATTTTTCGATTAATTTTTTTATTTATTTTCCGCCTCCCCACAATAACCAGTATCGAGCCTAGGGAAACGGCCGCAGCAGTGACGGCGGATCCGCAATAATAAATTAGTGTGACAACACGCGGTAGTCACATTCGCGTGATCGGGCACGGTTTGATTCATTGAATTTCGGCAAGCCTAGTTCGACCCTTTTTGTTTCCCCTTGCGATGGTTGCAAACCTGACTGGGCCAAGGTCAGGGTTGTTTATTCCAAGAAGACGCTGGAAGGTGGCTGGCGGGCACAACGTACTTCTCTTCTCTTCGCTATCTATATCTAACTTTTCATATCCGGCTTTAATCCGCAATACGACTCGAAGATTCAAAAAAAGCACCCTATAAGAAGCGTGGTAAGCCGGGAGGCCTTCTTCCTCACTCAATCCGCCTGGCGAAGACACTTATATATAACGCATGTTCGACGTAGACATTGATTAGACCCTCCAAGGATGAGATACGACTCGGTCCTTACGCTGAACAATTCCACATCTGTTCTGGCAGGACAGAAGACGGATGAAATCAGCTTAGATTTGAGGTAGGATGTTGTGCCACTGCCCATAACATCCCAGTGATGAATGTCTGCTTCTTTTACCACTTCCTAGTTCTCGCAGCAAGATTGTCATCCGCCCCCTGCTTCAACGCCAAGCACCCTCCATCGCCACTGGCAAGGCTGTTATCCCTGGCCGCTCCATCTTCAGTAGTAAAAGCAACAAAAAAACTGACGCTGAGAGTCCAGTGGTTGATGCAAGACACCCAGAGCCAGCAAAGAGTGTTCTCAAAGCAAGTCGGACCTCTAGTCACAGCACCACTCCTCCGAAAAGAGATCGATCGTCTGGTCCTGCCAGAGATGGGAAGCTCGAAAAAGCCAAACTTGCGAAGGCTCATGCGACGGTGGAAAAACGTGTTCGAATAGCGGAACCATCAGAAACTGTCGTGACGACCCTGCCCTGTCCCAAACCTGCTGTGTCGTGTCCTGCAGCCTGTTCACCATATGCTGAGGAATGTGCAAAATGTGACTGCACCGTAAATGGTGCACCACCCTGCCAGAGATGCCAACTTTTGCTTTTAGCGGACAAGTACGTTCGATCCTCGTAGATTTCGAATATGCTGACGAGGACGATCAGGTTCTGCGATCTCGTTTACCAACAATGCGAGAGATGGAATATCCAAATTTGAATTCTCCGTAGCGACAAGATCATTTGTACCCATAGTGCATCAAGCTAGATAAATATGAGAGAACCTTCGAATGGGATATGTAATGCCCCACTTGCCTTATCTTTTTTCAGCAGTTTACATTGGTTGCGAGAATAGATCAGGACTGGGAATCAAGTTAAAATTATAGCTACTCAAGGTGAATAAAACCAGTGGATGTGTGAGCCTCGATGCAGTGAAATGAGGCTTAAATGAGGCAAGAGTTGGAACTTGGCAAGAGGCAAGGTTGGCAGCCGGACGGATTCCGAGACGATTCGCGTTCTAGTCACGTGTATGCGTCAAATGTTTTCCAGGAGTCCAGGACCATGACGTCCAGAACCATACCTTCCATTGAACACTTCCTTACTATTCTGTGTAGCGCTGTAGGAGGCCGGCAGTGGCCTTCAGCTCCCTTTTTTGTCAAGAATCGGTCAAAGACTAGTTAGAACCTGTCGGGAATGCTCTCGTCTATACTCTCTGGCACCTCGCGTAGTTTTGGCCGTCAAATTCACCCGCAAAAAATCGGCAGTTCGAACACGGCTATATTGGAGAGATATGTCGCCATCCGAAGATTTTTCAGGCATCAGCATGTCCTAACTTTACGATCTCTCCAACTTCCTTCGAGAACTATCACGACGTATACAACGCGTACAATCTTACTCGGTCGTTACCCTCAACAAAATGGGATATACCCAACACGTCTTTTCTTACATCCGTCATGGTCCAAATCATTTGCTACAGGTACTGAAGTCTCAGAGAAAAAACCTCAAAACTCATCCAAGAACACGGAACCCCCGATGACGCCAAGATCCATCCTCCAGGAATACCAGTCAGCGAAGTAGACGCTCAATTGCCCCCTTCTCGCGATTACGAAAATTACTCTCGTTTCTTTCGAAGACTTGCCATGTCTCTGCCTCATGCACATAGGCCAACACGAGATGAACTATTAAGCGTTGCCACAAGTTTCTGGCAACGACTGCGTATTCGATTTAAGTGGTTCACTGTGAGGTCGTTTCGCAAGTTCAATGCGGACGATATTTCTGCTTTTGTTACCTGGTTTGTCATGAGCCAAACGTTATGGATATTGATTGGAACGTGCGTATACTCTTGACTCTTTTATATTGCGTCTCTAATGGTGTCATTACTTAGAACGACCTTCTTCTCTGTTATATTTGCAACAATTAACAGTTTGCAGCTTCAACGTGGGCATTACTGTAACTTTTATGTCACATTCTGATGTTTGGTTCAACAGGTTACGTTGCTCGAGCTATAAGCGACTATCTCACGTCTGAGACAGGCATTACAATAATTTTCGAGTCTGCCATTGTACCCAAATGGAAAGATTCTCGGCTTTCTTTCAAAAATGTTTATGTTTCTCGCAGACCTTCTGACTCTCAAGTGCGAGATACACCTACCAGAATGCACGAGCACCTGACAGCCGCCGGCTACGACGTTAGCAATCATCCTGGGTACCATCAAGTCGGGGAAGATGATGACGAACCTATTAAAACTCCAGGGACATTGAAAGATGAAGATACTAATTATACCATGTTTGACCTAACAGTTGACTCCGTGGATGTAACTCTTTCTTTCAAAAGATGGTTGGATGGAAAGGGGCTTATTGAAAGCGCCGTGGTGAGAGGCGTGAGAGGTGTCGTTGGTAGGTGGCAGCTTCTGCGCAAATCCTGGACATTTCTCAATAGCCTTAGATCGCAGGAATGTATTCTGGGACCCAGACAATCCTCTTGACCCTGCCTTATTCCGCCACGACAGCCAACCTGGCGATTTTGAATTGGAAAGTCTTCAACTTGAGGACGTGCTCGTCACAGTTCACCAGCCAGGCGACTTCAGACCCTATACAGCATCAATCTTTCGAGCCGACATCCGATTATTTCGCAAGCGCTGGCTATTCTACGATTTTCTTTGCGCCGAAAACGTGGTAGGACAATTCGATAACTGCCTGTTCAGCTTGCACAAGCCACAGAGTATCGGACGTACAAATGAAAAGGACCTCAAAGACGGTGATTGGGCAAGAATGGTACTTCCCCCTCACGTCATCGTCATCTCAATGCTCAAACTTAGTTATACAGTCCCGCTTTCGGATCGATGGTGTCAACATTGATCACCTCCAGAATTCAACCACAATGGAGGGCCCCATTTCGTGGATCACCTCAGGCAAGGTCGACGCAGTACTAGACATCAAATTCCCTCGGGAACCTAATGGCGATGTCCCATTCAATGTCATACTGGGTGAAATCGCAGACGCCATATCTACTTCCCTTTCCAATAACGCAGATATCGCAAGGATCCCGGGTCAGAGAGAACTAGCAAAGCCTGCTTTGACGGTCCCTGAAAGCGAAGAAGAGGAAGAGAGAAGGCAAGATAATAAGCCCAAGGTTGTCATTGATATCGACCTAAGGTTCCGGGACCTGAAGGCTGCTGTTCCCATCTTCACTTCGGATTTGTCATATGTGAATAATGCCTTCATCAGACCTATCGTTGCTTTTATGAAGTGAGTGCAAATCTTGCGTTGCGTGATTCGGAACTCAGTCTACTGTTACAGTGCGAACCGTACGCTGATCCCGATCAATTGCAGAGTAGTAAAAGACCTCAGCGAGTTCGATGGTGCATGGACAGTACGTTATTTGCATCAGTCAGTTAGTTGCTCTGTTACTGATCTATTCTCTTTGCTTAGATGTGGGAAAGTAAGCATGGAATTTTGACTCAACTTGCTTTGATTCTGACATAATTATTGCAGCTGGCCTTATGGATGAAATCTCACTCAAGGCAAGTCAGAGTTTCACCGACTCTATACTGTACCATTTACCCAATCAAACTCTGTAGACTTATGAGGCTCTTGCATACCACGTCTCGCAGTCGCACATGAATCGACAGCGCATGAAGGCTGTCAGTTTATGGAGTCTCCAAAGAACAGCCAGCGCAGTCATGTCTGCTCTTCGAAGTATGACGGACCCAATGTCGGCGCAAATGAAAGAGGCGTACATACACGGTCAGCTACAGTCTGGCTTCTTCGATGTTGTACCTCTAGATCCTGAAGTATGACAAATCGGCAGGAGCAGGAGCACATCCGAATCGGGAGCTGGACGCGATCGCCGATCATGAGCCGCGGAGTTTCGAGGCAATTAAGACGCGCTTAAAATAGTTTCCCATGGTAAATAGTTGTCTCCAGACCTTCCGATATTACCCCTCTTACTTCTTGACCACTTACAATGAATTCCATCCTTGAAGTCGGATATAATTTGCTCGATAGAGTACGGTATCTTCTTTCTGCGACATCGCTTGTCACTGACCTCTGCCCCCAATAGGGGCTTGTTCCTGATTTTATAATTCGTATTGCCATACGCCTTCTTTTGCGTCAACGGCTGCGCGAAATCAATGCAGGATCATTTGAAGCCAACCATGAAGCTAAGATGAAGTGGATCGAGGAGATCCGCTCACGGCATACGATAGCGGACGTGCCAGAGAAGGCCAACGAGCAGCATTACGAGGTAGGCCAGTCGTAAAAATTCTGAGTAGTTGGGATGGTGACGAGGCGGTGAAGGTGTCGACAGAGTTCATTCTTTCTACGCTTGGGCCGTATGGAAAGTACTCGTCATGTTTATATCCAACTGGAAAGGAGACACTTGCGGAAGCGGAAAGGCTGATGTTTGAAAGTTACTGCACTAAGGCACAATTGAGGAACGGCCTTGATATTCTTGACTTGGGTTGTGGCATGTACAACGTCTTCTCTTTTGTTTGAAATGATTCGTTAACTCCTTTCCAGGATGGGGAAGTTTGTCATTATTTCTCGCGGAGGTGCGTCTAATTTCGTTCGCTATCCTCCCTGTTCTTTAACGGGCTCGGGTTCGACTTTTACAGAAATATCCCAATTCCCGCATCACTGGCCTATCAAACTCATCAACTCAAAAGCAGCACATAGATGTAACTGCTAAGCAACGAGGGCTAACTAACATAGAGGTGGGTCAATATGCCAAGTGACATTGTATCCAAACTCTCACAATTTCTTGGACATAGATCATCACTGCGGATGTCAATACTCATGACTTTGATTCTTCGGCAAGGTAATGGTCCCATCTGTAAATACGGCCCCGCCAGCTGTTTAATCACGCGAGTTTGTAGATTTGACAGAATATTAAGCATCGAAGTAACTTTTATCCTATCATTTTCAATTGGCGTGAGCGTGACTTCTGATCCAAATTCAGATGTTCGAGCACATGAAAAATTACCAAGTCCTGTTTCAGAAAGTGTCTACCTGGCTGCGTCCCAAAGAAAACAAGAAGTCGGCGGAAGAGACGGATGAATCGCTCTTGTTCATTCATATATTCTGTCATCGGACAACACCATATCATTTTGTTGAAGATGACGGTTGGATGGCGAAAAACTTTTTTTCTGGTAAGTCAATTTCTTTGGAAACAATCCCAGGATGTTAATATGACCTAAAGGGGGGACAATGCCGTCCCATGACCTTTTTGTATGTTGTTCATTTAGCCCTCGACACCCTCTAGCTGAATCCTGATTTTATCCTAGCTGTATTTCCAGTCTGATCTAACCCTTCTGAGAAGTTGGTACTTGCCTGGCACTCACTACTCTCGTACACTGGAAGACTGGCTTCAGCTACAGGACAAGAATGGGAAGAGTATGTATTTCTTGCAAACTATAAAGGTCGTTGAACACCAATTTTCTGCCTAAACTTACTCAGAAGGACTATCGGAATTACAAAAAGACGCCGTTCAGAAAGGCCATGTAGCGATCGAGGGAAAAAAAACCTTCTACAGGTATGGAAATGTGTGTATTACAAGCAAGGAACAGGTCTTGATTGGGATTTGTTTGTAGGTTCCGGGTTTTCTATATGGCATGCTCAGAATTATTCAGAATGGATAAAGGAGAACAGTAAGAATTTCATTTCTAGGCTGCATCAGACACCTTACTACATTCTTCAGATGGGGTGTGGGCCACTACCTTTTCAAGGCGGAGTGAAAGACCTCCGACAACATTTGGATGCACTTAAATTGCTTCAGGAGTCAATGCAGTAAGTAGTCCACGAAACATTGAGATACCTCGGAATGTGCATTCATCAGATAATCATAATACAAGTGTGTATAACATTACAAATAGACAATAATCTTCGCGCCACAATTTGAGCCACCTATATGTCACAACTACCTGGTTTAATTATCTTGCAGATCTTGAAGGAGGCGCAAGATATTGATGACTAGAAAATAATATCAGTGAGGTAGCACGTCCAATTATGTAAAAGGTAGTGCATACAGAGATTTATGAAGCTATAAAGTAAAGGGAAAAACGGGCGATCAGCCGATATACAGCAGAGTGTGCGCCTGGACTTACTCGAGATAGAGACTGATAGAAGCCATGATGTATTCATCCGGCGACAGGCGCTTATTGATGAGGTAGGTGTCGTAGACAACATAGCCACTGAAGATAAGGCAACCTCCAAGTGCGAAGATAATATCCATGGTGCGGCCAAAGGGAATGAAAATACCGACGAGGCCCGCCACCACTGGTGACATAGAGTCAAACAACGATGGCATTGACCAAAGCATGAAGTGCTCACATAAAGCCATCAAAGCACCGAATAGGAATGGTCCCATTCCAGAAAAGTCATACTGAAATGAATGTGATAAGTACTACACTGTAATGAACTGAAGGACAGAGGCACACCTTGGATTGGAACGTAAATAAGGTCAGACCAAGGAAGACGCCGGAAGTGATAAGTCTGGTGGCAATCAGCAGAGTGCAGCTCATGATTAGTAAAAGGAACATACAAAGCTTGGAGTACAAGGGTGTTACGAGAGAAAGAAACGGCAACACCGAGGGTGAAAGCTTCCATTAGGGTGAAGGTCGACAAGAGAACGAGATTCCATGGATGAGTATGACGCTTCCAGAACAACAACCCGAGATTTATTAAGGTTGCAAACATCGGGACGTAGAAGGCCCAGACGCTATAAATACAAAAATGCAGTGAGAATCTGGGGTAATATAGCTTGCAACAACACTCACTGGGTTTGAACCCAGAATATGGTGTCCGGTGATTGAGAGATAATACCACCAACAATAGTCGTAGCGGCCTGAGAATCAGGTTAGTGAAGGATAACGGAAGGCTTGCATTGTGTTTACTATTTGACAGACTACGGGGAGAAACAAATGAGGCCAAACCACCCTGTGAGGACCGAGATCAATGACTTACGGAGGATGGTGTAAACTTTACGGATGAAAGCATTACGGATATCAGGGGAACTTTCGGACACAGAAACACCATACTAACGAAGTGAGTCATATATTAGATTCTGTCAGGGGAGAACTTGTGTAGGTTGGTATACCTTGAAGTCATCTGGGAGGTCTCCTTGGGCAGGCTGGTTGTAGATACCTCCACCAGCCGAGGTGCTTGCTAACAAAGGTTCGCGAGCCTCTTCGTCGACGCCTTGGTAATTGGCTCGTTTTGGGGACCCAGCTGATCCGTACGCAGGGGGTGGAACGGGATAGTTGCTCATGATGGTGGTTCGTGAACAAGTGAAAGACGATGACGCCCAGACTAACCGCTCCGGGACACGAACGTGCTGACTAATCATAGGAGTCCTTCCTAGGTATGTACCACAAATCAACTCTGTCCTACGTAAATGACAAAGACGGGCTCATGGTTGCTACCATTGAATTCCTCTTGCCCAATGCTTTAACGCAGGAATCGACAGAATTCCTCGAGTGGGCAATATGACTCTTAGCTCAATGCCTGCACTCAAAATTTGAAGGCTCGTCAGCCGCCGCAGTTGCTATAAATTCAGCAGTTTCAAATAAGGATGGTTAGGAATTGTAAGTATTCTCAGTATGGTCGTCTCTATTTCCTCCTCCGTCATTCATTTGAAAGCTCCTGGACTACTCCCCGATGTACAACATTCTTTTCGCCAATCATATTTGACTTGTTCAACCTCCATGCCCGACTGCAATAAACCGGTCTTGGGTGACGTGCTGAGCCTCATTTCGTCGTCCTTGTCTCGGAACCTTCAACCTCTTTCTACTTTTACCATCGCGATCAACGTCTTAAAGGCGCAGCTCGTGCAGCTTAAGCATCGCGTCTGTTCCTTGGAAGCTGAGAACGATGAGCTTAAGCATGCAAATACGATGTATCATTCAGATCTATCGGCTCTCAACGAAGAGATCAGAAAACTCCGGATCGATTACTACGAGGAACTGGACCATAGACGTAGGCGTGGCGAAATTTGAAGGATGGCAATGACGACGCCAGGACTCTTAGATCCAAGCTTGCTGAAGCAGATACCTTTATTCAGGCCATTGCTGACCTCAAACTCGGTGGAACAGCGCTTGACGGAGCAGTCCAAGCTCTGGAGGGGGGTTGCAGTGCTGAAGAGGCGCTTGTCGAATCAGTCATGGCAGCTTCAACCAGAAAGGGTTCTGCATGGTCCCGGATCGTTCCAGCAATTGTCGGACCTCGCAGCGCTGAACAATATCTATCTTCTGTTCAAGTGAACCTGAAAGCGAGGAAAGAGCTTTACGACCGCCAGATCCTATCTGGGCCCGGCCAGTTCAACAATAAGGTGCAGCTTGACAATTGCGAGGTAGCGGTGCCTCCCCCTTCGCAGCTCTCAAATATCTGTGTCGAGATTCTCGGAGAAATGGATCCCCACTGCCTGCCGATCACCAGACACCGCGCTGAATCCCAAGATCGAACCTCGAACCCTGTCGATTGTAAAGCCCTTGAGGTTTGTCATCTCACTACACCTGCATGTCATTCTCATTCATCCAATTACTTTTCAGACGTCCTACCATGCTAGCGGGGCCTTGGATTGCGACGCCTCTGCGGATGTCAACCTCCCATGCACTCCTGTGAAAACCTCTCCCGAAAGTCAACTCGGCAAGATTCAACCCAAAGATGGCAATAAAAACTCCCTGCCCGACAGCCTCAAGCGAATCAAGAAATCTCAACAAGCTCGTGTACAGTCAAAATCCCCGCCTGCCTCTTATACTGCTCCAACAGGACAGTCTAAGAAGGTCGTCAAAGCTTGGCTCGCGACCAACGCGTCTATTACTCCATCCCGGGCCAGTCCTCCGATTCGCCAAGCCGCTCCTATCGAAACACCTATCTCACGTTCCAAGGCTATTTCGTATTCCAAATCAAATAACGATGGACCGTCGCACAAGAGCTCAACGCGTCGCCCGACTCCAAAGGCCTCCGCACCTTCCTCTCCCATCCGGTCGAGGTTGTCAACTCCCAGGACTAATGCTTTCAAAAGACTTGACCACAGATCTATCAGTCATGTAGGCAAGTATATGGTCAAAGAAAGCTCCAAACGGGTGCCTACCGCAAGCCAATCACCAGCAAGCTCAAGGCCCATCGCTAAGGATTCAAAGAAGAGGCGAGGCGTCATTATGGTTAGAAAAGACGCCATCGAGACTTTGGTAGGTAACCCTGGTTTATATTATTTTTTGGTCATCTCAATTCTAAGAAAATGTCGTAAAGACCGAAGAGGTCCCCAGGGCACACAAGGCCAAGGTTGATCATCCGCCGACAACCTCCCCACTCTCTTCATCTCCAAATGTCTTTGTGGTGGAAAGCAAAGCCAAGTTTGAAGACCCTAGAATTAACAGGAACAAGACGACGGCAAATACCACCAGGGAATGTAGAAGCGAGGAACTTGAGGAGGGTCAGAACGTCATATCTCCTGCAGCCTCTCAGGATCAAGTTGATGTTACAGAAGCAAACCGATCTCTGTCTTCTGAAGTGGTAGTTGCACGGCTTGTCGAGGCCTTCAGCGATAGCGACCTTGGTTCTCTTGAAATGTCTGACAGTGATGCTTCCGACCTGCGTGAGCACATTCGCTTGGTCTTCCAGGGAAACTCAGACAGGGTCTCTGGGAACCCATTTATCTTCCCCTGTCTGCATCAAAGTATGGAAGAGCTTGCTGTGCCAGAGGCAGTTCGCAGTGAGACTTTCGAGATCGTGAAAGAGAAATCCCCCTTCCCTTGTCGTGATGATTTCGAGTCTACGCCTGTAGCTCGTGTTCGTCGTTTCTCTCGACCCGAAACCCCTACGCCAACACCTAGATCGCTATTTTTCCTACCTGGCTGTAGCAGTAACGAACACGACGCGCTAACTGACGCAACTTCTCAAATTGTGATGAGGTTTTCGTCTGACTTTGTAGGGCAGAATTTTGGTAGATCATCATTCCCTGTAGCTGGTTCGTTGACTCGTAAGCCCACCTCCAAATCAAGCTCTAGGCTGACACCTCCAGTGTCACGCGCAGTACCTCCAGGGAGTGAGGTATCCAGTGAAATTAGCAAGTCAACCGTTTCCAATGCTCGCCTTTCGAAGTCACAGAAACAACCAAATCGTACCCCAAATGAAGGCACAAATGCGTCAATGGCCAACGTTATAAATGAGCGAGACATGGGGGCTGTAACTTCTCCAAACAAAATTACAGAAAGCCATATACCTGTCGCTTCAATGGATCAAAATATGTTGACGGATGTTCAACTACTGCGCTCGAACGCTGCTTTGCTGCATTCTCCGTGGTCGCCAACCCTGGTCACAGATGATGTTATCTTAATCGGTTCCAGTTCCAGCGAGATTGAGGCTCCTGCTGGCCAAATTACTGAGACTAGTTCTACTATTTCCCCGCCTCCACTGTATAGTCCAAACCAACGCCAACAAATGCTCAGCTCACGTTCTCCCTTACCTTCGACGCTGCCAAGGCCTAGAGCTGAGTCGCTCACAGAGGCTGCGTCACCGTCACAATTCACCACGAAAGCGAGGTCGAATACCATCGACCTTTATCTTCCTACACCGCAATCTCCTCTTTCCCGCCTCGTTACCGACTTCGCTGGAGGGCCCAGAGCTCGAGCAAAAGCAGGCTCAGTGATGTCGTCCCCTTCCCGCCAGTTAACTTTAAAGTCTCGGCCTTTTGGAGAGAACTTTCTAACGATGGACTCTAGAAAGCCGTTTTCTAAGGACAAAGCGGTCATCACTAAACCCATCCTTCCTTTGCGTATCAATAAAAAATCATCATCGACCAAGTCAAAGTATTCCCCAGTACCTGACAAGGGTCATTTATTATCGGCCACCTCACTCATCTCAACGGCTCCTATCCCTCATAATCAAAGAGTTACCAGCTCTACTGCTTCATTGATTCCCAACTGGTCGACAACTACGAGGAATGGTGCTCTCACTCCTCTGCAGTGTAGAAAGTTATTCAATAATAGTATGAGTATGGCGGTTCGGTGATGTTCGTCCGTGAAATGTAAATATTATTGGGTTCTCCATTGGTTCCCTACGTGAAAATGGATGCCGTTGGAGAATATACAGGAAAGAATTCCAATTCTCAGCCGCCGTACGGCGGTAAACCCCACTGTTCTGGCAAGAAGTGCTCTAACGAACTAATCACGCAGTCAGCTATTTCAGTGACGCTATGATTCAACTTCAAGAGGTTTGGATCAGGGACCCATATTACTGATTGTCAAGAAAAGAGGTCTGTAGTCAATGTCGATTTACTGCAAACAGATGATAGAACCCACCCGACATCCCAGCGCGTTTTCCAGCTTGCATTCCTGAGACAGCGTCTTCGAAGATCAAGCCTTTTGACCGTTCTTTGATCTGTTGTTCACTAGGTGTCTCATCGGGGCTGCCAACGTTTCTTCCCAGGAATGTGGCTGCAGTGACGAGGAAGATATCGGGGGCGGGTTTTCCCTTCATATGATATTGCTGATCGTCGCCGCAGACGATCTTGCCGTCAAAGCAACCGAATACGTCCCGTAAATGGGCAGTTTTTAGTTCAAAGTTTCTCCGCCGAGAACTTGTGGCGACCGCCATTGGGATATCGTGTTGCTTTAAATGGTGTACGAGCCTGCGGATGCCCGGCATGAGGGGCACTGTAGGCCAGAGCCTATCCTGTACGAGATTTCTCTCCACAAGGAACTCGTCGACACCAATTGGAATGTCTGGAAAGAATGAAAGAGTGTGGACTCCTGCCTCTCTTTCAGCTAGGATGATTCAGTTTAAACGGTGGGTGACAAGTAAAATCTGCTGCGCACGTTTGCCCATGCATCCAGCTTTGATATCCCATGTCATTTCTTTACCATATCTCCCGAGCACTTCATCTACGCCAAAACATTGCATCATGTACTTCACGGATGTATAAGGTCAGATATGAGCAAGGGTGTCAACTAACTGGTTGCGATTGTGTAGATCCTCTCGGAATCGAGCATGAGGCCTATGCATGCCACGTGTGAGGCAACAAAAGTATCGAGCTCCGTGAAAATAAGTACCGTCCATGTCAAACAAGACATATTCGACTTTCGCCCTGGGAGACGTGGATTCTGACATACTTATGATGCCAAAAACCTGTTGACGGGAACGATTTAATTTGATCATGATCGATCGTGGCTAATTATGAACGGCCCGGGGTGTCCGATCATGACCGAACGGACTGGGAGTGACAGTCGTCTGCTTGGTAAAACCAGTCTTGCCTCTCAACCTACCCTCTCAATACTTCGTAGGGACTCACTGAAAATGTCGACTCAACATTTTTCAAGACAATCCAAGGGAATGGCCTCACCAGTCCGTAGACGCCGCTTCATTATAGGTTCTGTCCTACTAGCTGGCATACTTTTCTTCTTTTTCTTCCCATGGGAGATACTTTTCTCTATTAAGGACGCTAATATCTCGCGCGCAAGCATAACAAGGCTCACTAAATTAACAAGGACTGAAGTTGGAGAAATATATGGACTCCTGCATCTTGCGACCGGCGACAACGAGCAGGAACATGTCCTGAGCAATGCCGTTCAACTCGATCCTACTCAACCCATCGACCTTCCATTCTATGCTGCGGGTGATGCGAGCTTGGATTGGTCAAAAGAACGTAATAGAATTGACGAGGAATATCCTGTGATAGTTTTCAGCAAGGTATGTGCCCAGCTTGAAGTGTAGAAAAGCTTCATTAATTTTGTTCTGGTCGCAGACATATTGCCAGTGGGTATGTTTTCTTGTCATTAAGATTTCCATGGCCAAAGTTGGGCAATTTTCAGGTTTTCTCGCCGTGCCAAAGAGTTGCTTGCCTCCTATGAGCTTCAGCCACCTCCAAAAATTATCGAGGTGGACATTCGAGGTGACACGGTTGATCGCCTTTCCTATTTCTTTTTGCTGATTCATCTTCAAAGACGACGGCAACGTCATAAAACATCTTCTGACTAGGCTAACAAAACATTCCACATTTCCTAATGTCATTCTACGCGGAAAATCCATCGGTGGCTCTGACAGACTCCAGGAACTTCATGCCCAAAAATCTCTACGGAAGCTTTTGGAGGACGCTGGCGCTCTCCCATTATCCAATGTCGGCAAGTAGTTTTTGGAGATTGTCAATGTATACGTAAAACTTTTTCGGAAAGTGTAATTCTAATTTATTTGGTAGCATATCAACTGTGCTGACTTTCGGAATTGATCATGAATTTTGAAATTTCATTGAGGGAGTACCTGGAAGTTGTAAGAATTATCAAACAAATCCGAGCATGTCATCGCAGCGCCCGCACGCGCCTCGACTCTTGCCTAATCGGTATGTAATCCCGCCTCCATACGCCGTCTCTTGTAAACTACTTGGCATTGTATATCGTAGTGGAGCCTCTAAGTTCCCTACAATTATTCTTAGCTTTCTTATTGTCTTATGCATTGTATATACTGCAGTTTCCCTGTAATCTGGCGCATAAGTACACTAGGTTACTTGTAGTCTCTAACAGATTCCTGATATTTAGTAGTACTTAAGATGAGATTCTGAGCTATTCCGACCTCAGTTGATTTCCCAATCAACTGAGGTGAATACATTCTATTACTTTTTACTAGTCTATTTACTTACTAGTTACTTAGCTTTGTTTCTAGGTAACTAATCCATACTCAGTCGATTTCCCAATCAACTGAGCTTTGTTTCTAGCCATTGTATTTCTTATAGGTTATGGGCCCCCGCCCTGTGCTTAATTGATGAATTTAACTTGTTTACCTTGCGTGAATCTACTGTCTACCATGTCTGCTACCACTACTTCTCTGTCCGACTCCTTACCTTCTTCCATCCCGAAGCTTGACCCAAGCGGCCTGAACTGGGCCATTTTTCATGTCCATTTCATGGATGCTGTCGAGGCGAAGGGATTTTGGGGCCATTTCGATGGCACATCTGTTAAACCCGTACCTGTAACTGTTACCAGTCCTGGTGGTACAACCACCACCACACCTTTTACTGCCCAAGAAATTGCTGATGCAATTCAGTGGGAAAAGGACAAGCGGTCTGCTAAGTCATTACTTACCCAGAAAATCCCCGATTCGACATTGATGCATGTCCATTCCAAAGCTACTGTCCAAGCTAGATGGGATGCCATCATTACCGAGTACACTCAGAAGGGCACTTATGTGCAAATGGATCTACGTACCCATTTTTTGGAATCCAAGTGCCTGGAGAAGGGTAATGTTCAACAATTTTTAGATGCCCTACGTGTTAAATGAGAAGAGTTAGTGACAGTTGGAGTGGCGATTAGCGAGGATGATTACTGTTCGACGATTATATCATTGTTACCCTATTTCCTCGCCAACTTCACATCCGGACTTCTTGCTTCGGCACTCCTATATTCTACCAACAAAACCATACCTCCCGACTCACTCATTTCTGCCATTTCAGAGGAATACGAGTGCTCTGTTAACCAGTGCTCTCATCATGCTGCTGGAAAAGCAAAGGATGACACCAAGGATGAGGCCTTGTCAGCTGCCAGTAGTTCCTCTAAATCTAAAGGGAAGGCAGCTTTTTGAAAGCCTCGTGGGGTTTGCTGGAATTGCAGCGAGGCTGGGCACTTTAAAGATAAATGTCCTAAGCCTGCCAAATCCACAAAACAGCCCAAAAAGGACAACTCACCTAGTACGTCTGGCATTGCCAATGTGGCTGCTGTTACCGATTTGGATTCCGAGGAGGAAGGGGCATGGGAGATGGAAAGCGTCATTCAGACACCACGAATCAAGCTTAGACTTCGTGCCAAGCCAACAGGCACCCTCTGATACAACTGCGGAATCTGATGATGTAGACTCAATGCCCGGTCTTCAAACGACGAGCAATTCAGTATCTGATGGTGAGGATGAAGGGTTGGAGTACATGGATAACCCTGAGGACGAGGACGAGGACAGGTATTCGGAGCTAGGGGATGACATCAACAATTTCAATGACAAGGCTTGGAATTCGGACTTACCGGATGGAGAAATATTTCCTGAACAGGAATATGTCAGTGAGGAATTAGCCTTTGTGGGTGAGTGTCTTGTCAAGGAGGAACCGACTGCTCAGATTGAGCTTTATGATTCAGGGTGCACGAAGCACATATCCCCATATCACGATGATCTTCTTAATTTTGAGGATATCCTGCCCAAGCCATTCCGCCTGCTAACAAACAGAAGTTCAGGCAACGGGCAAAGGCGAGCTCATTGTTGACATACCTAATGGCCTTGACACCTCGAAGCTGCACCTAACCGAGGTGCTGTATTCTCCCAAAGTTGGCTATACCCTTGTTTCCATGGGTAGCCTTGACGCCCAAGGTTTTGTCTTGACGTTTGGGGATGGGAAATGCTCTATCAAAGCACCAGGTGGTGAGCATTTGGGTGAAGTTCCTAAGAACAAAAAGGGACTTTACGAGTTGAGCATGAGGTCGAGACGGCAGATTTAGCTGTGGAGGAAATTACTCTGGACCAGCTTCACCGCTGTATGGGGCATATTTCCCCTGACGTTGCTTGTCAGCTTGTTAGCCAAGGTTTCATGACAGGCATGCACTTGGAAGACTCACCGGAAGAGTACCATCCTTCTGCGAGTCATGTGTTTATGCCAAAGCCACGCAAAAGCCAATTCAGAAAGTGAGGAGTGGCGAGAGGGTGAAGGAATTCAGGGGTGAGGTGCATAGCAACTTGTGGGGACCAGTGCCGGTGGAATCTAAAGGTGGAAAGCATTATTATATCACTTACACAGATGATAAAATGCGCTTCACGACCGTTTACCTCTTGTGCACCAAGGATCAAGCATTTGGATCCTACAAGGAGTATGAAGCATGGGTTAAAACCCAACTTGACATACCCATCAAGATCCTTCATACGGATCAGGGTGGTGAATACCTGTCTACGGAATTCAGTTCCCATCTCAGAGCCAAAGGAATGGAGGTGAAACTCACCATTCATGATACCCCTCAGCATAATGGAGTTGCGGAATGATGCAATAGGACCATTGTCGAGTGTATACATGCTCTTTTGCATGCCAGTGGTCTTCCGTGAGCTCTCTGGGGTGAGGCGGCTTGCCATGTCGTCTGGCTGATGAATCGTATGACGACAAAGGCCGTCGATGGGATGACACCATTTGAGGCTACATTTGGGAAGAAACCAGACATCAGTGAGGTATGCGAATGGGGAGAGAAACTGTGGGTACACATAGAGGGTGGAGACAAGCTTGGTGGCCATGTCCGAGAAGGGCGATGGATGGGAGTTTCTGATGAATCTAGGGGAGTCCGCATTTATTGGCCAGACACATGAACTGTGGCCACAGAGCACAACATCTATTATGACAAGACAGGAGCATCAGCTTCTCATCTCGAAGGGGAGGATTGGGAATTTATCGAAATGAAATCTGACACACCTGTTGTCAATTTGAAATCTTCATCCAATTCTCCGAGCCTTGAGGATGATCCCACCACGCCGTCTGCTCCACCTGACCCCCCTTCTGATGAATCTGCATCAGAACAGGAACTGCTGCTTCCCTCAAAACATATCAGGTGACCTACCAAGAAACTCACAGACATCTTGGAAGGCCATGCTGTGGCTTCACATTTTCCCAACAACCCTAAAATTACCGTTGGGGTACAGTTGCCAGCCAATAAATCCATGGAACCCCTTATTGAAGATGAAGGGCATGCGGACTGGGTTTTGCTAGTGGAATGGGATGATGAGCATGCGTTGGCAGCTGAGATTAGCCAAATGGAGGCACTCGAGCCACGAAATATCATCGACACCAGAAAGCGGTCAGATTGGCCACTATGGGACAAGGCTATACAGGAGGAATTAGCAGTTTTGAGAGATGCAGGAACTTGGGAACTCATTGACACACCTTCAGGAGCCAACATCATCGGCTCTAAGTAGGTTTTCAAAGCGAAGAAGGACGCCGCTGGGAATGTCATTTGATACAAGGTGAGACTTGTTGCCCAAGGGTTCTCGCAAGTGCCAGGCATCAACTACTTCGACACCTTTGCACCTGTAGCATGTTTGTCATCGATCCGAGCCGTTTTGGTGATTGGAGCTGCGGAGGACTACAAAATGCATCAGATAGACATCAAGGGTGCATACTTGAATGGAGTACTTACCTCTGATGAGGTTATCTTCATGCGTCAACCTCCTGGATTTGTGATCCCTGGCAAAGTTTGCCGTCTTGTCAAGACCTTGTATGGCCTGAAGCAGTCGGGGTGGTGGTGGTATCAGCGGATGGTGGAGATCATGGAGAAGTTGGGGTTCAAGTGGTGTTATGTTGATGAAGCAGTATTCTTTAAGAGGGAGGGAGGGACGTTCATCGTGGTGTTGGTTCACGTTGATGATTGCATGATCGTTGCAATGTCAATGAAACTAATTTTAGATTTCAAGATCAAGATCGCCAAGCATGTTGGCATCTCAGATCTTGGAATGCTTCATTGGATTCTCGGAATAGAGATCCGCCGTGACCACCCTGGATGCTTAATTTATCTCTCTCAATGTTCATATATCGACTCAATGCTTTGCTGTTATGGATTTGACGACCTCAAGCCCATTTCCTTGCCTATGGAAACATCCATCCATCTCACATCTGCTCAGTCCCCCTTGATGATGCTTGAAATTGCTCGCATGAGCAATATTCTGTACCATGAAGCCATGGGTTCTCTGATGTATGTGTCTCTGGGAACACGTCCTGATATCTCCTACGCTGTCCAAACCGTGTCTCGATTTTCTAAGGACCCAGGTGAAGCTCACTGGATGGCCGTTAAATGGATTTTTCATTATCTAAAGGGAACAAAGGAACTCTGGTTATCTTATGGAGGACAAAGGAAGGCATTAACTGGTTTTGCCGATGCAGATGGCAGCATGGCTGAGGACAGACATGCTATTTTGGGGTATGCATTTTTGCTAAATGGTGGTGCTATCTCGTGGTCTGCTAAACGACAGGAAATCATCTCACTTTCGACAATGGAAAGCAAATATGTTGCTGTTACACATGCGTCCAAGGAAGCCCTTTGGCTTTGTTCCCTTATTTCACAGCTTTTCAACATCACTCTCAACACTATGACTCTTTTCTCTGACAACCAATCGGCGATTGCCCTTATGAAGGATCACCAATATCACCCGCGCATGAAGCACATTGACATACACTTTCACTTTATCCATTGGATCATTGAAAACAGATCTATTCACCTTATCTATTGTCCTACTGATGAGATGATCGCGGATTCACTCACCAAGGCTCTCCCTTCACCCAAGGTCAAACACTTTGTGAACAAATTCGGACTCATATTAGTTTGAAGGGGAGTGTAAGAATTATCAAACAAATCTGAGCATGTCATTGCAGCACCTGCATGTGCCTCGACTCTTGCCTAATTGGTATGTAATCCCACCTCCATACACCATCTCTTGTAAACTACTTGGCATTGTATATCGTAGTGGAGCCTCTAAGTTTCCCTACAATTATTCTTAGCTTTCTTATTGTCTTATGCATTGTATATACTGCAGTTTCCCTGTAATCTGGCGCATAAGTACACTAGGTTACTTGTAGTCTCTAACAGATTCCTGATATTTAGTAGTACTTAAGATGAGATTCTGAGCTATTCCGACCTCAGTTGATTTCCCAATCAACTGAGGTGAATACGTTCTATTACTTTTTACTAGTCTATTTACTTACTAGTTACTTAGCTTTGTTTCTAGGTAACTAATCCATACTCAGTCGATTTCCCAATCAACTGAGCTTTGTTTCTAGCCATTGTATTTCTTATAGAAGTATGTATGTATGTAAAAGTCTATCAAAATTTTGCTTTCAGTGCAAATTTATTTTTCTGATTTTCCAACTGATGGACTGTACCTGCAGAAGTTGAGCAATTTCAAATTTCGTCGATTTCAATCGATGGTAACCTGACCTGAGAATGTTAAGTCACGTGTAGCACTCAACTTCAGAAGCTTAAAGTTGATTCTTGAAGCTCATCTTGAATGTCCTTGCCTCAGCACTCAACATCAAGTTATGACATTGATTCAAGTGCTTAAGGCAAAGGCATGACAAATATTTCTCCATCAGTAATACAGAGCTCATGAAATTATGCTACCATTGATCAGATGTTTATGTCTTTTTTAGCCCCCCAAACCTGATCAAATCCTTCAATGCTTGTCCTGATATAGACACAAAGCTGCCACAGGATTCAAGCCAAACTAAGGATTATGTTGCCTGGCCTAATCTTTGGAAGACACTCATCTATTCTTTGCATCCTCCTTCCCATCTACCATGCTGAACCAGGTGAAGTTGCTTGCTTGTTTGCTCATGGTCTTTGTGTTAGCTTTCTCCCTTATACATTCAGGACTGGCACAATTGTTTGATACTCCTGAGCATGCTGCTTTGAATATGTTCCCACTCGATTCTCATGGGCACCTCAGCTTGCTACCTAGTAAACACTTGTCCTGTCCCCAGTCACATATAGACAATGAAGAAACAGCTGAGCAGGTCATAAAGGAGTGGGATCCATATAGATTTGTGAAAGGTCTGCCAACAAAACTATTTCAAGGTGAGTTTTGGTTTTCTTTAATCAGTGATATAATTGTTGAAAGAATCCAAGACAACCTTCTGTTGACATGATAAGTGTCCATGTGACTACATCACATGACTCACATGACATGCGTGATCAGATGCATCTATATGTGACTAGATCCAGTGACGACAGAGTATCATAGTCATCTTATATGACTAAAACATGTGATCACTTAGTGAGTGTATTACTCATCTTGTGAGTAGATATTAGTAATTACATAGTAATTAGCTGAGTAATTGCCTTATGCATTACTCATATGTAGTTAGTCACTGCATGTCCTGTAGGTATATAAGGATGCTCTAAACAGCATCCTAATCTAAGTCATTTGCACTTCTGTAGTACCTAAGTAGTCACCTTAGCACTAGCCTCTCACAACCCAGGTAAGATAGTAGTTACAACAATACTATGCAGAGCGCACTACTTGCTGCTCAATAGGTTATGGGCCCCAATGGCAAAGCATGCTGTTCGCCATTGGCAGAACCTGCTGGACATTGAGTTCACCTTAGGGCAGAACCTGTCTAGCATAGTTCGCTATTGTGCAGAACCTGCTTAGCATCGGTCTGTAGCTTACTTCTACCTGGGAAGATAGTTCGCCGTCAGGCAGAACATCAACCACAGCTGTTCATCGCAAGACAGAATGCTCTCCCATAATTGTTCGCTACCATGCGCAACATTGTATAGGGCCTTGTTATGTGGGCCCAGACATCTGTCACTGTCTGGACAAATTACCCTTAAGGGGTTAATTCCATGTCTGGCACAGGTATTTTTAGCAGTGCTTTCCTTATTTAGCATGCTTTTACACACCTGTCGCTGACACAACCCAGCCTTTTTCTTAACAGAAATCCCAATCATCCAAACTATCTCAACAAATGTCTTCCATAAAGAACACCACTTCCATCTCCTTCACTGCCTCCGACCTTCCGAAATTCGATGGTCACCACTACCACCAATGGGCATCCAAAATGGAGGCTGTCATACTCCATATGGACATTAAAGCCGTCCTTGAAGGCACCCTTACCACTCCTTCAGAGCAACAAATTAGGGAACCTGCCTTTCCCTCTGGCACTCATGCCACTGATACCACTCCTGCCACCAGGCCTACCCAGGCTGATCTCAACCTGTACAATGCCCACTTCTCTCACTGGACTGCCACCGAGGAAACATACCACCATAAATTGGAGAGTTTCAACTCCAAGAATGCCAAGGCACTTGGTCTTTTGGCCATGTGCCTCGATACTGGTATATGGGACCAGGTTAAAAACCTGTCTGCAGCTCAAGCATGGGATTGGATCAAAACGAAGTACTCCAAGGAGATGTTCGTCGAGACCCTCGAGGACTTTAGGGTCCTTATGAATCTCAAGATTGATCTATCCGATCCCAACCCCCAGCTTGCCAAGTTCCATTACCACTATGGACGTCTCCCACTCATCAATGATGCAAATGCCTCAGCATCAACTGGTTCCACCAGCATGGTACCCATGGTCTCTGAGTCCATGGCATGCCTTGTTCTACTTATGAATCTTCCACTTGCCATGAATGTCACGTCGCAAGAATCCATTTATCAGCAGATGATGGAAGATTTCACTAGGCAAAACTCAGTTCCAAATATGGAACTGAAAGACCTCTTTGACAGCATTCACACCACATGGGCTGCCCGATTTGGGCACCTTAAGCAGCATGAGCAACCCAAGTGCGGCACATTCTATGTGCTGAAGCAGCTCAACCTGCCTAAGGACAGCCGCCCAGAAACCAACAGGCTAGCAATGTGAATGCACAGTGCAATACTGCAATCAAAGGGAAAGGTCCCAAACTGCACCACTCCGATCAGCAGAATGCTGGTAACCCCAGCAGTTCACAGAAGAAGGAGTATCCTAAGAGGAAACCCTGCTGCTCTGGCTTCAAACCAAAGTCAGTGTGCTTTGTTGAGGACTCTGATGAAGAGCCATTTACACTCACATCATCAGTGCATTTCCTGCCACTAGAGAAATTGCACCCAGTCCCCACTACTCACAATGTTGTTGAGATTAGTGGAAGAGGTACTATTACCTCTCGCAAAGTCCGTGAAGGTGCCTGGAAGAACCCCACTCAGGGAATGGCGCCATACCCCTCTTTTAGGAAATTGTGGGACCTGATGTCTCGGATCAGGGTTACCCCGACTATTGCCACCTCTAGTAGATTCGAGGAAGTCGCCCTTAATACGGGTGCAAGTAGGATTGCCGAAAATGTGGGAATGAGTAGCACTGTGTATTTACACAGTAGCACCACCACAGAGGATGTTGCATCGGGGTTGTCAATGATGACTGAGATCTATAATGATCTCTTTGGTCCTGAGCCCTATTGGGCGCTGACCCCAGATCCTTCTCATATGGCAGTCGATTCTGAACTGCTTATGGTGGAAGACTGGAATTGAATGAATGGGGTAGTGTCACAAGGCGATCTCACCTATGTGGATGATGATGAGGAGTATATCTCCTTTGGGGAAGAAGACCTTCCACCGCCACCACTGATCGGTGAGTCCCTTCATCTCGGATCGCACTATATTGGTGCAGATGGGAATGTTGTTACTAAAATGGCTCAACAGAGCCAGGACGATATGTACAAGATGATGTGGGATTCAGACCTGATCTCCTATGAGGATGAGATTGAGCAGAATCATGGCGATTCAGTGCTCCTCCCTCATCTGGACTGGCAAGTACCTTCTTGTTCACATGTTGACAAGATACTAACTGATCAACCCACAGGTATTAATATGCTGTATGGGGTAGATAGTAAATTAATGTTATTTACTATCTACAATATATATCTTGATCACATTGTCTCTTGTGTGAACTGTAAGGGAAAGGAACGTGAGAAGACGTTTGAGGAATGGCTTGTAGATTCCAGAGTGTCCATACATTTTTCTGGACAAATCTCCAACTTCTCGGAACTTACCAAATTTCCAAGCAAAGAAAGACCAAAGGTCCAAACTGCTAATGGCATAGCCTTTGTCGATGGATTTGGTACTATTTTTATTGAAACAGAAGTTAGCAATAAAGATAATACTGTGATGCATGAAACATTGCATCTTCATCCAGTATTCTACATGCCTGCTGTGACTGTATGACTTCTGTCGATGGGTCAAATCCTCAGTGCCAACAATATTGTGTTAGGTGATTCACGATCACTTAATTTCATATCCAAAGAGAATAGCCGCACCATTCTAAATGCATTGCCGAAGCATTCTCATCATGACACTATGTTTTGGGTTAAATCGCAGATCATCTCTGGAAAGAACTTGATCACGATGGAATTGGTACATGCTGAAGATTACGATCTATGGCATAGATGACTCGGACACCCTTCCACTCAAGTGTTCGAGAAGTTTAAGGCTAATTCCGAAAACTTCCCATCTATTAAAGTCCCGAAGGATGCTGGCATATGCGAAGGTTGTGCAAAAGGAAAGATGCATTCATGCTCTTTCCCAGACAATGTCAAATGTGCAACCAGACCATTTCAGTGGATCCATTCAGACCTTAAGGAGTATCCGGTGACTTCATATCACCGGTACAAATATTTCATTTCCTTTATTGATGATCACACATCAAATACTTGGGTCACGCTCCTCAAACACAAGAGTGATGTGAAAGACACTACCAGGCAATTTTTAGCCATGGTAAAAACCAAGTATAATGCCAAAGTCGAAGAGTGGATGAGCGACAATGGTGGTGAATACATCAATAAGGAATATATTGAAATCCTTAAGGATCTTGGGATCGAGATCCAAAGAAGTGTACCTCATCAGCCCCAAATGAATGGTCGAGCTGAATGCTTCAATCAGACTTTAGATGAGAAAGCCGAGTCTATGTGCCTATTAGCCTGTCTCCCTGACAGCTGGTGGGAGTTTTGCGTGATACACGCAGTCTATTTATACAATAGAACTCCCATGCATTGACTCAACTGGAAATCTCCATTTGAATTAATCAATGGAGAAAAGCCTGATTTGTCACACCTATGGGTATTAGGATGTGGGGCATATGTGTTCCTTCCAAAGGATACATGGGCAAATAAACTTTTGCCCAAATCCGAGTTGATGATATTCCTCAGATATCGTGGACATCATTCTAATATGATGTTCATGTGAAGCCCCAACAATGTTCTATTCATAGCTGCCATGGCACTTTTTGATGAACACTTGTTTCCTAAATGCCAAAAGGCTAAAGTACTGCCGCTTACCCAAATACATAAGCACACCTCCCCGGAGGAACCTGTTTTGGAAGTGGAGGACAGTGATTCTCATGATGGTGAAGAACCGTCCTATAGACCACCCCCAAATAATCCATCAAGTGAGACTGAGGTACCTCATGATGATGAGCCACCCAAGACTCCACCTCCCAAGTCACCAGCAGATACTCATCCAAGTATGCCTTCTACTCCTAGGCAAGGACTGAGTTCTAATCTCCCACCACCTGCACCGCGGAAACCCCATGCTGGTCCATCAGGGGGAGCTGCCAGTGATGCTCCAAGAAGGAGCACTCATGAGAGTAAAAGTACACAAAAAGAAGGGAATGTATACCCTCCTGGTACAGCCACTGATAGAGATCGCCGGCACAGATTAGACATAACTGGATCCACTCCAAATTTGTCTACGGCCTCTAGTGACCACATGGCTGAGTACCCGTACAATCCCAATATGGGAGTGGAAGGGGGAGCACATTGGCATGCCTATTTACTTTCTAAGGCAATTTCTGATAGTGCACTTCCAGATCCATTGAACATCCGAAATTGGACTAGTAAAGATCTTAGTCAGCTACCTGCCTATCAACAACAGGAATGGCACAAGGCTCAATTCGAAGAATTAGAGGCCCTTCATAAACAAAAAGTTTATGAGCTTGCTGACCTACCTCCAGGCCGAAAGGCCATCAAAAATCATTGGGTTTTCGATATTAAGTCTGATGGATGTAAAAAAGCCCGTCTAGTTGCCAAGAGTTTTTCCCAAATAGAAGGCCTAGACTATGATGAGATCTTCTCACCAGTTGTCCAGTTCAAGTCAGTCTGAACAATCTTAGCCTTAGCAACACTTGAGAAATGGTGCATAGAGTCCCTTGACATCAAATCAGCTTTCCTATATGGGAAACTTGACGAGGAGATATATATGGAACAGCCTGATGGCTTTACCATAAAGGGACAAGAGAAGAAAGTACTCCGCCTGCTCAAAGCTATCTATAGGCTAAAACAAGCTGCACATGCATGGTGGTCTGAACTTGATTGCTCCCTCAAAGAGCTCGGTTTCACATGCCTATATGCTGATGCTGGCATATTTGTCACAAGACATAGTGATGGGACCCTTGTCATTATGTTGGCATATGTTGACGATATTATCATCACAGGTCCTAACACCAAATTAGTCTGACAGAAGAAGCAGTTATTTATGACTGCATGGGAATGTCGAGACCTAGGTATATGTCAGGAGTTTCTCCACATGAGAATCAGGTACATTAAAGGCAAGACCTACATCGATCAAATGCCGTACCTTAATAAGATTCTTACACGCTTTGGAATGATGAATGCGAAAGCAGCACAGACTCCATTACCTACTGGGTATAAGCCAGAACCCTTTACAGGCATGAGTTTGGCTTCACTTCAGTCAGAGTATCAATCGGTGATTGGTTCCCTGCTATATTTAATGCTAGGAACACGACCCGATATAGCCTTTGCTGTAACACAGATGGCTAAGTTCACTGCGAACCCATCTGATGAACATCTGAACTGTGCTAAATACATCATGTGCTACCTTGTTGGTACACGCAACTATGCACTTGTGTTCGATGGAAACAGCAATAAAGGCTTGTATGCCTACTGTGATGCCTCATATGGTGATGATAGAACAGAGCCTGATCGCATGCATCGATCTATGCAGGGATACTTCTTTTCCCTTGCTAGTGGGAGTATCAAATGGCACTCCAAAACGCAGACTCTAGTATCAATGTCATCCACAATGGCAGAATACATGGCACTCTCTGACTGTGCATGTGATTGTGCATGGTTTAAGATTCTATTTGAAGAACTCGGGATGTCAATCCCATACGTTCCCTTATATGGAGATAGTCATGGAGCTATTTTTAACTCGCAAAATCCCATCACCCAAAAAGGGATAAAGCACATTGAAATACGCTACCACTATATCCGGGAACAAATAGAACTTGGGAACATTAAAATAGAGCACGTCCCTATGGACAAAAATGTTGCCAATATGTTTACCAAGAATCTAGGCCCTACCCTGTTCCTTAAACATAGACAGGCTCTAGGCATAGAGTTCTATCCCTTAGAATAGAATACTGACACATCGCGTCAGAAACAAGTATGTGCGCTAATGTGGCACTACTTGAGGGGAAGTGTTGACATGATAAGTGTCCATGTGACTATATCACATGACTCACATGACATGCGTGATCAGACGCATCTATATGTGACTAGATCCAGTGACAACAGAGTATCATAGTCATCTTATATGACTAAAGCATGTGATCACTTAGTGAGTGTATTACTCATCTTATGAGTAGATATTAGTAATTACATAGTAATTAGCTGAGTAATTGCCTTATGCATTACTCATATGTAGTTAGTCACTGCATGTCTTGTAGGTATATAAGGACGCTCTAAACAGCATCCTAATCTAAGTCATTTGCACTTCTAAGTAGTAGCCTAAGTAGTCACCTTAGCACTAGCCTCTCACAACCCAGGTAAGCTAGTAGCTACATCGATACTATGCAGAGCGCATCGTGCAGAACAGTGTTTGATGCTGTGTGCACTATTTGCTGTTCAATACCTGTGACCATGCTGAGGATTGTGCAACCCCAGTCTTAGTTTGAAGAATGCTTGGTCCTTGGTTTTGATCAGTTTGAAGGCTGCTTCAAACTCTTTTTCAAAGTCTATAGGCAGAGCCATAGGTCTTGGTCTTCATTCCAGTGGGTACTCCCACAGCATTCACATTGTCCTTGATGTGGTCTTCTCTCCAAGCCTTCTTCCAGGCTTCTGCTTCTCCTCCCTTGAGAAGTCCAAGCATGAATACAATCTTCTTGATGTTGGTATTGTATATATTGCTGTTGAGTTCAAGGTAATCACCCAGGTCTTGGGTGAATGTTTTGATCTTGGAACAGTCTCCAGAGAAGGGCTGAGGAATAATTCCTAGTCCTTTTCCATTGGAAGAGGTGGGAGTGGCAGGGGTGGCATCATAAGATTCTCCTGGCATTTTGGGTTCATTCGTGGGGTAGAAGATGGGTTGAGATCTGAGTAGAGTATCTAACAAAGATTCAAAGTCATGTCTTAGTATGCTGGGTTCTTGGATGGTAGATCCAAAAAATGTCGATCATGTAAGTGGAGGTTTGTCTCCTTCAGGTGGGGTTCAAAAGTGTCAGACACTTCTGAATCAGAGGTTTGGTCAGGGTTCAGGTCAGAGAATTCTTCATCACTAAAAGCAGCAGTGAATTGTCCTTTTCTTTGAGCTGTAATGTCGGCGGGATAATGCTTGCTAGGCAGAAGTATTGGATAGGGTGGTAGCTTGTTCTTTTGTTATGACATTGATGATAGAACCTAACCTGATAAGATAAGGTCTAGCATAGTAGTTGTAGAGGTCATTCGATGAAGTCCACTTAGGTATTGTCTTCAACAGAAGAATGCCTAAGTGGTTCAAGTTCATTTCAGTTGTTAGAAGAGATGTATATTTCTCAAGAACAAGCTAAAGTACAGAGTAGACTAGCTACAGTTTATATACTATTTGTGGTTAATATTAATATGAATGAAATGATAACAAAACAGGGGAATCGGGAGGGGTGATCATCATTGGGGCAATACAAAAGGGATGATGATCAAAAAGAGATGATTGTCTGTATAATGTAAGAGAAAGAATGATCATCTTGCAAGGCAGAGATGATCATGATGGAAATGTATAAATAACAAATTGTTTGATAAATGATAAGGAGAAAACAGGGGTGTGATAAGATAAGGGAAAACAGGGGATCATAACAAACTTCTTCAGGATCATGATGTTGATGTTTCTCTCACCACAATCTCTCAGGCAATGCAACAGATGGCACTTTTTCATAAAAAGATTTCTACTGAGGCAGTTGAGCATAATGAACTCCTTCACATGACCTGGCAGGCTGCTTTTTGCAGAAATTCTGGCAGACTACATGGTATGGCTCGATGAATCCAGCATCAATGATCACACCAATCAGTGGCAGATGGGCTGGGCACAAGTTGGTCAAGCTTGCATTTGTAAGAAGGTTTTTCATAAGGGGACAGTGTTACTCTGTCCTTCCTGCTTTCACTTGTGAGGGCTATATTGCCCTTGACATTTTTGAAGGTTCTGTCAACAAAGAGAAGTTTCTGACCTTTCTGAAGGAGCAAGTAGTATGTTTTCTTGCTTCATAATTTGAGAACAAAGTTTTAATTCACAATTATATCTTCTAGGCCCTGAAACTCAACCCATATCCTGGACCAAATAGTGTTGTCATTATGAACAACTGCTCAATCCACCATGATGAAGAAGTTGAGAGACTAATTGTACAAGAATGTGGTAATTCTTTTCCAAGTCAATTTTTGATTTCTTTACTCAATTGACACATTTGAAACAGGAGCAAAGCTGATATACCTCCCTCCCTACTCTCCTGACTTCAACCCTATCAAGCAATCATTCCATTCCCTCAAGGCTTGGCTAAGGCACCACAAAAATGAAGCCATCAATCCTCAATGTCCGCCCTTGGTTGATTCATCAGGCAGCAGCATCAATTACTGTTGCATTTCGTTCAATTCACCGGTCACGGTCACAGGCCCTCCAAAATTGGCGAAATGTCACAGCTGTCCGCAGTCACAAGGCTGAGTGGCAAAACTATTTTGACGGCCATAAATTCGGTCATTTTTTCCACTTAAAATCGCAAAAATCGCCCCCAGAGCCGGGTAAACTGCTACTCTGGCATACTTAAATTACTAGAATTGAAGCTGTAAGACTGTAATTTTTTAAACTAAGTATTTTGTAGCTTAGAGGTCAATATCTGAGTCTTCATCATCATTGTGGCGGATGAAATTCTTCAGTTCATACTGTGTAGTCATCATCCACTTCCTTTTTCCGCAACCTAATTCTTCTGGCACTTATTGTCGAGGGTGCCCGGCCCCGCGGCGACACTGTCAACAACTTTCTCGTGACGTGATGACTGGCTGACAGTCGTGAGATCCTCCTTATCACCTTCATTGTCTTCTCCTCCCACTGGTTCCTCTTCATCGTTCTCTGCCAGAGCGCTGAGGGTGAGCCCGCCCTCAGCTGCCAGTGTCGTCTTCCTGGTGCTTCACCACTAATGACCACCTTGATCACTGAAGACACACCAACTCCACTGTCGTCACGTAATCATCAAAATCAGCATCTTCAATGATCACATCTTCTGCCACCTCATCTCCTAGCTCTGAAAGGGCGTCTTCCGTATTTCCAGCTGTCAGCTCTGTCCAAAACTGCGAATCCTTGGTGCGCATGTTGCGCAGTTTCTCGCGTGCTTCAAAAGAGGTCAGACTCTCCCAAGAAAGATTCCACTGCTTGACGCAGCACATCTCGAAAGCCTGGTTCACAATGTTGATTAGGACATAAAAAAAGGTGTGTTTGTGATTTATCTTACCTTTTTTCACGAGCTCTGGGTTTGTTGACGGCATTATAGGCATTCCATAACCAGGTTACACTTTGATTTCGGATTTTTTTGATTCCCTTATCCATGGTGAGCTGTTCTTCACCGTTGTTGATCTTTTCCATCATCTCTGAGACGACGAACTCATGGTAGGACCTCTTGAGCGAGTGCTTGAGTGGGCACTGGGATCCCAATGTCACAAGGCTGAGCAAGGCCTGTGCATCCACCTGGTACATAGTCCAATATGATATTGGGATATTTGGCTAACATCCAGTAACAGAACTCTTTAGAGCGAATGTACAGACCAGACATTGATCTGCCATATGGCCTTCTGTGTTGAAGGAAGCCCCGAATTCAGCGCGGGCAGTGGTCAAAATATGGGTTGAGGATGTGGATAACAAAGGTCTTCATTGTGTTCATGTTAGACCAGTACGTCATTGTCCCTGAAAATTCCAGTCACATTCCTAACTTCATGATGTTGTTGTAGTGTTCCGCATCTTTGGAAGGACACGACAGCTCGGTGAGGCCTTGATATATTGCCTGGAATGGCAACAATGTCCGTCGTTTTGCAATGGAGACCATAATCATAAACGCTCACTTCTCGTCTCCTCTGAGAAGTGACACCTGCTTTGCGCTGACTTCCGCATAAGTCATCTTGTCGCCTGGTGCATAAATGGCTTGGGTTTGATCTGAGTTGACTAGGAGAGCTGAAATAATGTCCCACTCTTTGATGACATAGGATTTGCGGAAGAACAAACTTTTCGCAGAGTTCTTCCCAGTTAGTCAGGATCTTTTGTGCTGCGCAAGTAGCTTTCCTCTCCATCCAATTGAGCTGCTGCCGAACTCATTTCTGAACAAAGTTATCTGACACTTTGAATGTTGATCCATCATGGTAAGGTGTCTCCAATATCTTTGGCTCTAATGATGATATTGTTGCCAGAATAATTCCCTGCATTGTAATGACTGTCAGCAGAGCTGAGACTTTGTGCAGGTTGACCAGGTATTTCTTGATTGCTTGACAACATGTGGATACTGACTCTATGGATGATAGTGATCAGCGTAGAAGCAACCAGGATCAAATCAACATACCAAGACACCTTTTCGACCCCCATTGTTATGTCCGGTAATGTTCCCTCTCTCAATTCTCTTGAGTACAGCATCTGTCCATCGGGTTTATCTCCTGAGGCAGTTGATCCAAGATTTGACAGTCTCCCGAGTCAATCCTTCAAAGACAAGAGGGTCTATGCATTTTACTTGAGATACTATCTCCGAAGGGCTCATTTTCCACCCAGCCCTTTTCATAGCCAGCTCAATCTGGGACCAGGTAAAAGGCGAGAACCAGTTTGTGGTATACTGCTTGTCGAGGTTTTTTTTCAGCTTTGTCCCTGTGGTTTTCTTGTCTCCATTTGGAATTTTTTTAAATTGACGACCTGGCCCGATAGTTCTGCAATGGATGAGCACGTCTTTCACTGAGAGGTATCATCACTTATCTTCTCTAGTGCATTGCGGACCTTTGGCTAACATGTCAGATACAGATAATGATAGGATAAAGATCTCGTACCTGGCGCTTTGTTCCACCTGGGCTTCGAGCCCCTCCTGGATCTTCCCTCGCTTCTTCAGGGCACGGGATTTCTGCTTCCGAAGCCTTGCACATTTGCGGACCTCACGGCCTTGGCCAATTTTTCCCTTTCTGATCTATGTTGATCCTCGTCAAGGTTGTTTAGCTGCCTCTCCATCTCTCTCTCAACGTGCTCCTCTAAATCTTTGCAAGTACCTTGCTTCCAGAACTTGAAGAGTCCATGTTCAGTGTTGGGTTTTTTTCAGCTTTTCGAGGCCCTGACATATTGCAGATGCACGTTGTGTTAGGTTTTTCAGCTTTTCGAGGCCCTGATGTATCGGGGATGCATGTTGGTGGCAGATTTCTGATGTGGGTTTCATTTCGTCAAGTTGGGTTGCCGAGGATGAGGCCACGTGAGTTTTGCTTCCCTCGCCCATCATTTCATCATCATTCATCATCTCTTCTGCATCTTCATCTAGGTATATGTCCTTGTCCTTCCCTTCTGCTTCTTCATCTAGGTACATGTCATCATCCTCACTCTCAGATTCTTTGTCCGCTGTGCTTTCCAGTTCATCAGCTGCAGAAGATGATGCATTGCAGGAAGGCAAAGGTTCTTGGATGATGTCATTCATTTCGAAATCGGAGCTTGAGCTTGAGCTATCACGCTCGGCAACCTGTAGGTTATCTTTCATTTTAAGTTCAGTTACTGCTAGGAAAAGATGCACCTGGGTCCTTGCATGATGTTCACTAAGAATCCTCTGTAAGACTCTTAATCTGCCTTCATGTGTATCCTCTGCTAACATAAGGTCTTTCTTTCCCCCAGAACAAAACACGACCAAAGCATTCCATGCCAACAGTCCACAGGAAAAGATGTCATGCTGCTGCATGATGGGCAGTGAATGATAGGTGAAGTCATCTTCCCCGTGAAATTTCGTCCACCATCTCAAGGTGTCTTTGACTTCATTAGGAACCTTTCCCCCGAGTGAGTCACCATACAGGATCTCCTTCTTTCGGAAATCAATAACAACAGGGACCCAATGGTTGCAGTCAAGATTTACGAGGGTGACGAGTTGATTGTAGAATCCACTAGCAAGGTGATGGCCCATGTGATGGTAAATGCGAAATGATGACTCAGTGAGGTATTGCTCTTCATTGCGATACCCTTTGTTGATCTTTTCATAGAACCAGGCTGATGGAACATAGATTGTAAGCTTCATAATGCGCTCCAAATCAAATTGAAGAAGATCTAGCATTTGGTTTATGTGGAAGTCCTTCAGCCAGTCAT